>CM064567.1:50106087-50183595 GCA_032716605.1 Paralithodes platypus
AGCTTACAGAAGGTATCCACCAATTAAAAGGCTTCGAACTATCTCACTTAACCCTTTGTACTACCACAGATCCTTCTAAAACTACAAACAATCGTCTACATATAGCTTGAATAAAATTAATAAGACGTCGCTGGTACAGAGGGGGTTAAATTACAAGCCAGCTATCACTCGCCAGGAAAAAATCGACACCTAATTGATACGAAAAGTCTAAATATTGACAAAGAAATGGGGCGAAAATTCTTAAAATTGTCAAACTAATGGGCCAAACGTCTTATGATCTGAAAATGATGGGGAAAATCATAAGGAAGGAAGGGGACCAGAAAAACGGCCCATCTGCTCTTAAGGCTTCCCTATTATTATCTTCGGCTATTTCTCTCTTCCTTTGTCTTTTGTCCTCTGTTTTTGTTTTATTTAATTTCCTTCTGTTCTTCCTTCTGTATTTTAATTCTTTTCTTTCGTATTTTTCCTTTTCCTCTATTACCGTATTATACTGTATTAATTTTCCCTTTTCCATCATCAAGTTTTCTGTCGCCTAACTTTTGTGGTCTGTTGCTTGTATTTAATTTCCATTTTTTCTTCCTTTATCTGTTGTTGTTGTTGTTGTTGTTCCCCAGACTGCCTGGCCGAACAGCTCCAAGGCCCCGACCAAGGCCAAGGCCATAACTGAGCGCCCCCACAGAACCCTCCCTGCCTACCACAATAAAGCCTGGGTGACCGAAGCCACTCCATGGCGGGGACCTGAGGAGGGTGCGGAAACGCCCGGGAAACCAAAGCTCCACCCAGGGCCCTGTGCCCCTCAGCAATTATGAAGAGAAAGTTGAGGGGCAAAGGAAAAATGTGACGCTTTGGCTTCCAATCTTGGTAGATTGGGAGGTCAATCCATGGAAAAGACGCCTACACTTGAGATCTAGAAAGTATATAAGTCAAAGGAACAGTCAGAGTAAGCTATGGGTATGGCAGAGATTGCTCACTTCTCACTCTGATAGACCAGCCCATCACCACTCCTTTATCTGTAGTTTTCGTTGTATTCTCTACTTTTCCTTCTCTTCTGTTACCATATTATTCCGTATTCATTTTCCCTATTCTATCATCCAGTGTTCTGTCGCCATGGTTATTATGTATCTTTGTTCTTCTGTTGTTCTGTTCTGGATACTTTGTGTTATCAATGTAGTTTGTAGTCGTATTGAGGGTGGGGTTCGGTTTCTTGGAAGATATGAACATGCTTGATAAATCGCCGTATTTGTTGACAAACTGACATACTATCAGACGGAAAATATAATTCCTTAGGCAGTGCACTTTTTCATCAATTGGGAAATACTATGTATATTCACTATATTAATGCCAAAAATGTAATACTAACAACACAATTGACATGTTTGTAATGTCTTAGTAATCAAGAGAAGGACGTACTGTACCTTAATACAAAACAAACTACACTCTAGACAATCATTTGGCTATAACCTATCAAGTTATATTTGTATAATTAAAATAGTACATAGCCATTCCAACAAATGTATTTATTTATGTTTCGTAATTCCGATATTTAGTGTGAATGTATTTTGTTAATTTTAACCATGAAACAACCTATTTACATAAAACATACATAACATTTTAAGACCGAGTGTTCCGCACATACGTGCAGTTTCAATTTCTTTTTCCTAATGGCGGCGTTCCAGGTAACCCTGTTAAGGGCTGCTTCACTTGTCAAGTTTTTGGATTTGAGATCGGCACGTATGGTCCGATCCCAGGTCTTCCTCGGTCCACCCCTTGGTGCAGCTCACTCCACAATCACAGATCTACATTTTTCCACCCAGTTTTGTTCATCCATTCTCTCCACATGTCCATACCATCCCAGTCAACTTGTACGCATCACCTCGCTAATACTCTTTATACCTAAACGTCTCCTCAAGTCAGCATTTGTTATTCTATCCTGCAGCTTAGCCCCACACATCCATCTCACCATTTTCATCTCATTACGTTCCATTTTGTTGACATCCTCTACTTTAACGGCCCATGTTTCTGAGGCATACATCATTGGACTTCTAGCACATGAGGCATACACCTTTCCCTTCAGGGGGAGAGGCATTCTTGTCATGGTCAGAATTGGCAGCAGTTCTCTGAACTTCCCCCAGCCACATCTAATTCTAGCGACAGTGGCAGCCTCGGCCCCACCAACGGCAGAGATGGTATCTCCTAGGTAACAAAACTTGTCCACCAGCTCCAATGATTCATTCCCAAAGTTCACAGCGACAGGATCATCACTTAACACAAGCTCGCCGTTGCACACTACGCACTCAAATTTCTGTATTTCTGACTTATTTTTCTGCAGAGGTCCTTTTATTCTACTACAGCGCTTACTCCCATGCTGTACCCAACATCGACAGATGCTACATTGAATCGAGTTAGTGCCCACACCCTTTCCACACACTGCACGTGAGTATGTACCTTGCTCGCTACCGCCAGACGCTGCAGACGCTCTATCAACGCTCTCACGATATCGATCATAATTTGACTATTAAATACTCATCTTCTTCATTCTTGTGCATGAAAAGTGGTTAAGAGCACGTTTAACCATCCTGTAGCTTAGTAAGTAACACTGCACGATATTTCGCTGTGTATTGACTGATAAACTTTGTGTTTATCACAAGACTCCTGCTCGGACAGGGCGCCACTAGCGCCATCTATTGTTTTGTTTTGTTTTATAAACAAACACTCTCTTACTATTTTATATAAAATCGTAGCCCCTAATTTTACCCATTACCTACTGTAGTAAGTATCTATTTAACTGCCTTGTATGTAAGTAAAGCTTTGCATATTAATTTGCTAATAAACAATATTGTTTACTAACTAACCTGAGTACAGGGACGAACGCCGACGCCACTTTGTAAACACACTTTTTGGGGGGATTACACATATTAAATTCCAGCCAATTTTGTACCAAATTTAAGTGCATTCATTTATCTTTTCCACCTAGATATATTCTTGACTTTTTCTCCTCAGACTGATTTTACTTTAAGCTAAGGGTGGTATTTGTACAAACTAACCTACCCTAACCCAACCTGCCAAGCTTTTAACCTAACCCAAACCTAGCCTAGCCTATAGCCAGCCAATCTGTTTTTATTATTAACTCTTGTAGATATTGTATTTAGTATCCTACTGTAGCTATATATATCTGTAATTTTAGTTGTTGCTTGCACACTCTTGTAGTAACCTTTGACTGATACACTTGTTTATCTAAAAAGAGTAGGCTACTGCTTTACTAGGCTACAGCGACACCATGGCCATCTGTTGATACAGTATATTAACCCCTTGTGTGCAGTCACACTTTATTTTTATATAATCTCTATTTGGTGAATTGTATATTTAGTTACATATTCTGTTATATATATATATTTGTTTAACACCTAAAGAGCGGCCTAGGCGGTATATAATATATAGCCACCAGCGGGGTGTTTTTACCCAAAATAGGGCTGTTTACGTGATCATTTTCATGCCTAAATAAGACCCAGAGCATAAAACAAGTATCTATCCCTGAAAGGGCATAAACAGAGCTTTCCAATGACACCACAACGATCCTTGTATGACCGCTAGTTTTCTTGCAACAACCGCGCAACACGAGTGCAAAAACCATGTAATTTGGTACTTTCCCCATACATTTCACTATGTAGCGAGTGTGAGAGGGTGGAGGAGGGTGGGATTCATGTCAGTAGGCCTGCCGCGGTGGTCTGGAGCAGTCATACGCTCGCTACTCTCCTGCCACCACTTGTCTCTCTCTCTCAGCAACATTACGTGCTGAAATTGCCACACGACTTATGGTGTGAGCCGCCACATAGTCCAAACTTATTTAACTCGACTTATGTTGCGGGCTGCCAGTTAAGGGTTAAGGTTAGGTTATCACACCTGGTAGCCTATTTCTGCGTATTTCAATTTTATTATTTTCGGTTAGGCTATTCAACGCTGTTAGCCTATTGTTAGGTATTTCAATTTAATTTTTTTTTTGGGGGGTTAGGCTATCGCCCCTGGAAGCCTAATTCTGCGTATCTCAACATTTTTGTTTTCGGTTAGGCTATCACCCCTGATAACCTATTTCTGCGTATTTCAACATATTTGTTTTCGGTTGAAGTGATTGAAGTGTTTTTAAAGTGAGTGAGTGTTTTAAAGTGAGTTAAGTGTTTTAAAGTGAGTGAAGTGTTTTTTAAATGAGTGAAGTGATCTGAAGAAAGTGACTGTCACCATGCCTCGCGCTTGTACGAACTGCGCCGGTAGGTTTGGTGAGTCCATGTTTGTTACTGTCGATCTTCAAGTCTGCCGGCTCTGCCAGCAACGAGAGAATTTTACAGTGAAATTAGATGAAGCCTACAACAAGATCAACGTCCTCACCATGAAGCTGGAATCACGCCAAGAGTTTGTAACACTCAACGTTGGAGTACCACAAACTTCAATTGTCACCGCAACTCCAGCAGCCACCAATGCCCCAATGTCAACTGCCAACAATTCAACGCCTGCAGTAGCCACTTCAGCTGGTGGTTCCGGTACTCAAGAAACAAATAGTGACTCTCTTTCCCCTCAAGACAACTTCCGTGTCGTGAGGAACAACGTTTGCCCCAAGACCAGGAAACCTATACCGAATACCGAGTGTCAAAACCGTTTCCAGATACTCACAGACTCAGATGACGAAGAGGAAATAGAAGAAGTCCGGCTCGTGGGGTACACGATGATACGTGGTCAGCTCACAGAGTTTTGCGCCAGGGCACCTAAGACCAGGAAGCGTTTTTGTATCCCTGGTGGTGGTGTGGACGACGTAGTTGCTGCAGTTGACGAAGTATCAAAGTTGGCCCCTGCTAATTCAATGTACGTCATCCACGTTGGATCCAACGATGTACAGCGAACCCGGTCGGAAGATATGCTTTTAAATTACCAGCAGCTGATCAAGTCGTTTAAGGAGAAGTCATCAAGGATCATCGTCTCAGAAATCGTCCCCCGGCTTGGTGTAGAGAGCCGATTTTACAACATAGCCACCAGCATAAATCGTTGTCTAGCAAACCTCTGCAGGAAGGAGAATGTGGGATTCGTCGACACCTGGGACAATTTCTACTACGATGACTATTTGTTTTCGGACGATGGAGTTCATCTGAACCAGGTGGGAGCAGCACGTTTTGGGCGTCTTCTCAACGATGCGGTGAAGGATTTTCGGAGAAGAAATCGACTCAGAACAGGACAACCAGGAAGGAGGACCGAAGACAGCGAGGTCGGCACCCTGCAAAGGAATTAAATGCTAATCCGTCAAGAACCGCAAATTTGAATAAAGCTCCACCAACACGACCCAAATTCAAAACCGCCAGGGATAACGACCGAGGACCGAGGACAGCCATGAATGTAAATGTAGATCCGACAAGAACCAAAAATTTGATTAAAGAATGTTCTGTGAGTTCTAAAACCGCAACTTTAAAAGGTTTTCTATGCAAACGCTCATAGCATACGCAATAAATTTTCAGATTTAGAGGAACTAGTGTTTACAGAAAATTATGATGTGATTGGCATAACAGAATCTTGGCTCAATACAGAAGATAGAGACTTTTTAGCAGAGTATTCTCTTCCCGGTTATGTAATGTTTGAGAATGGCCGAATAAATAAAAATGGAGGTGGCGTTTTATTTTATATCAAAGAAAGTCTTAACCCGACCCTCTTGTCTAAACCTCAAATTGTGAACGTCGACACATCTTTTGTGCTAATAAAGAATAATAAAGGAACAAAAATAATACTTGCATTAATATACAGACCTCCAGCTCAATAAGTGCAAACTGACCGAGAAATTTATGAACAAATTGCAGATGTAAGTAACTCACATGATACCATATTTTTTCTATCTATCTATCTATCTATATGCTCAGGCCCAATCCCCATTTTGGGGGTAGCCGACTCAAGACAGAGCAAGAACAGGGAAAACACAAAAACAACATAAAACAAAAAATAAACACAGATAAAAAACACAAACTCACACACATCCAGGTCACCCAGGAGAAGACCCAGAGACCAGGGTTACCAAGGTCGCTCCAGCACTCCCCCGGCCCCTGACCACCCGGAGAGGTTCCGATCTCGGCAGGCAGACATGCAGCGGAGCCAAAGCCACAAGCCCTCCCACCACACTTCCAGGCACACACTTCATATTAATCGTCCCCCCGGGCCAGGCGCCTGATGGACTATTATCTAGTCGAACTTGCGCCCGACCCCTTACTCCAAATGACCACGTGTTCACTCAACTATTCACAAGCATTCTCCATTCACTCCTGTCCACCACCACTTCCCCTGCCTGATCTATAGTCATTCCTCTATCATCCAAAGCCTTTCTTACACAGTCTCTCCATCTCAATGGGGGTCTTCCTGCCCTTCTATCTCCCCTTGTACCTGACTCACATATTCTCTTTGTAAGCTTTTCATCTCCCATTCATTCAACATGACCATACCAGCTCAGCACCCTTCTGTCCACTCTGGCTGACAAATGTTCCTGCTGCCCCACTCTCCTACGTATCTCTTCATTCCTCAATCTGTCTCTACGAGTAACTCCACACATACTCCTCAAGCAGCTCATCTCCATCACATCCAGCCCTCTTTTCTCCTTTTTCTTCAGAGCCCATGTCTCAGCCCCATACATCACTGTTGGCACAACAATTCCTTGATACAGTGCACTTTTTACTTTCACTCCGAGATTTCTCGTCTTCCACATACTTCCCATTGCTATGAAAACCTTCCTTCCTTCACACACTCTCTGTTTTACCTCCACTTCCATACCTCCACTCCTGCTTATTGTTCCTCCTAGATATTTAAAACACTCTACTTGTTCCAATATTTCCCCATCCAGCCTCACATCTAGATTCACCCTATGCTCTCCCCTATTACACACCATTACTTTACTTTTATTGACGTTCACCTTCAGTTTCCTCCTTCCACAAACCACACCAAACTCTTTGACTACCCGCTGCAGTTTCTCATCAGAATCCGCCACCAATGCTGTGTGATCAGCGAACAGCAACTGATTCAACTCCCAATCTCTACCATTCTTTCCTACTAAACCCAATCCTCTTCCCATAGTTCTCCTTTTCACCTCCCTCACCACACCATCATTAAACATATTAAGCAGCCATGGTGACATTACACACCCCTGTCGCAAACCTACCTTTACCTCAAACCATTCACTCAACTCACCATTTCCTACTCTCACACATGCTCTGCTCCCTTCATAAAAACTCTTAACTGCTTCTAACAAATTTCCTCCTATTTCATAAATCCTTAACACCTTCCACATTGCTTCACGGTCCACACGATCATACGCTTTTTCCAAGTCCATAAAAGCCCAAAATCTCTCCTTATGCTTCTCTAAATACTTCTCGCATAACTGTCTTACTGCAAACATCTGATCCACGCACCCTCTTCCCCTCCTAAAACCGCACTGTTCTTCTCCTATTGCAACTTCCATACACTTTATTTTCCTCTCTATCAACACCCTGCCATACAGCTTTCCAACCACTGACAATAAACTAATACCTCTATAACTTGAACACTCCTGCCGATCTCCCTTCCCCTTGTACAACGGCACAATACATGCACTCTTCCAGTCTATTGGTACCATTGACACAACAAAGCACACATTGAAAAGTCTCACCAACATCTCCACCCTTCTTTATACACTCCACAGCAATACCATCCAAACCTTCTGCTTTTCCCGCTCTCATTTGTTTCACTGCTTCTTTCACCTCATTTTCCTCAATCCTTTCATTCATTCCCTGCCACCGGGGTGGCCTGGGTAACCTATCTCCATCCACCTCTGCTTCAATCACTGCTTCTCTTCCATCTCTTGTATTTAACAAAGATTCAAAATACTCGGCATATCTTTTCCTCACTTCAACTGGTTCCACTAGTAATTCTCCATTTTCATCTTTCACTGACTCTTCCCTCTTTTGTCCTCCTTTCCTTACTTTATTTACCTCCTTCCAGAACATCTTCTTTCGTTCTTCAAAATTCTCACTCAGCCTTTGGCCCCACCTTTCGTTTGCACCTTTTTTCGCTTCTCTAATTTTCCGTTTTGCCTCTCTCCTTTTCTCCTTGTACCTCTCCCATACCTCAACACTACCATCCTGTAAAACCCTCTCAAAACACTGTCTCTTCTCCTCAACTGCCTTTCTCACCGTATCATTCCACCACTCGCTTCCCTTCCTGATACCTCTGCCTCCTACTTTCCTTTTGCCGCATACTACCTCTGCACTTGCTTTCACTCCTTCCTTAAACTGTTGCCATTCAACCTCTACTTCTCTCTCTTCCATCTCTCTCACTTCCATCCACTTTTCATTTAGTCTTTCCTTGTACTCCCTCTTTTTCACTCTTCTCTAACTCACTAACTTTTATTACCTCTCTTACTTCACGCTTGTCTCTTATTCTCCTGTAACTCTTAACTCTTAGCTTTCCCTCCACCAGGTAATGATCTGACATACCCTCCGCCTCACCTCTCATCACATTCACATCCGGCAGTCTACACAATCTTTCCCTTGTCACCAGCACATAATCCATCAATGCCCTCTCTACAATCTCTCCCCTCACAAGTCTATGCCAGGTGTACTTGTGTATACGCCTTTTTTTGAAGAACGTATTACGTACACTCAATCTACACTCTGCACATACATTTTTCAGTCTTTCTCCACTCTCATTTACACCATCCACACCAAAACTACCGATGACTCCCTCAACAGGCTCATTTCCTACCCTAGCATTTAGGTCCCCTAAAACTATAACATTTTCATTTTCATCAAACCCTTGTAGACAATCTCTCAAATCCTCCCAGAAACCCTCTACCTCGTCTAACTCTCTTTCACTTCCTGGTCCATACGCACTTACAAAAACCCACCTTTCACCCTTAAACCGCATTCTCACCCACATTAGCCTTGATGACACCTCTTTCCACTCTTTTATAAACTCTCTCAACTCCTCCTTCACAATAATAGCCACTCCTTCTTTCCCCCTGAGTCCCTCGTCTACTCCAGACTTTCTACCTATCACGTTTCCAAAATCCACTTCTCCCTCTCCTTTCATCTTTGTTTCATTCAGTGCAAGGACATCATACATCCTTCTTTCAAATAACCTTCCAATATCCTCTCGCTTCTCATTCGTACTACATTCACGCACATTCAAAGCTCCTATTCTTAGGGTCCGGAACCACGAACGCGTTCCCTCGCCCCTATCTCTGTCTCGTTTTTTTGGTAGATTTATTTAAGGGGAGAAGGATACCAGGCCCCCCGCCCCCGATCCCCTTTAGCCGACTTCTACGTCTCGCCGGAGAAAAGCGGTGGTGGAAATTTCTTACCCCTCCACCACAGAGGAGGCTACCTGCACCAGAAAGTGGCGGGCGTTGGGGTCGCCGCATCCCTACGCCATTTGAAAAAATTAGTGATGCAGAAGGAGAAAAAGATAGAAGGGGCTATGGGAAGTAGAGGACACCAACCCTCACTCTGACAAAGGGTCAGCCCACCACATTCTTTTTTGGCGACTTTAATTTACCAGTGACCAAGTGGGGCAATACTTTTACTTCACACTCCGGACATGACTTGTATGCGAACTTGCAAGAGAGTTCACTCTAATAATTTGTTCGATCGCCGACCCGTGGTAATAACGTTCTTGGCCTTGTACTTGCAACAAAAGAAGAATTAATAGAGAATTTGAATGTTGGTGATGAATTCAGTAAGAGCGACCGACCATCGTACAATAACTTTCACTTTAAAGTTTACTAGTAACGAACCAAATAGCAGCATCGAAAAAGTCCCTAATTTCAAGAAAGCAAACTTTCATAAACTTAGAGCTATGTTTAAAGAAACTGACTGGAGCTTTTTAATTAACAATAACAACATAAATACATCTTGGGAATTATTCGAAACCACTTACCTAAAAGCAGTGCAGGACTTCATACCATCGAAAATACGGCGTACAGGCCATAATAATAAGCCCAAATGGTGGAATAAAGATATTTCAAACTGTCTGCTTGCTAAAAAGTTTGCTAATGATAGATTAAAATCCTTACAAAATGACGAAGAACGGGTGAAATTTGTAGAGCTACGACGCAAAGCCAAAAAGTTAATTAAGCAAAGTAAAAAGACCCTGGAGTTACATATTGCGAATCAAAGTAAAACAAACCCGAAAGAATTCTATAGTTATATCAGAAAGAAAAAAGTAGTTACTTCAACTGTTGGACCATTAGTCGATGAAAACGGAGAATACACCAAAGACGAAGTACAAATGAGTAATGCCCTCAATACCTTCTTTGCATTAGTTTTTACAACGGAAGACCTCAGTGATATCCCTACACCATCGCTGATTCAGATTGATAATTCAGATGTTCTAAGCAATATCACCATTACAGAGAGAGAAGTATTGAATTGTTTAGATAAACTCAAGGTAAATAAAACGCCTGGACCTGATACAATCTCACCTAGAGTCCTAAAGGAAGCTAAGGATGAGCTCTCTAAACCACTGACTTTGCAATTCAATAAATCCTTGCAGTATGGAACTATGCCTGATCAGTGGAAGCTAGCCAACGTAACACCGATATTCAAAAAAGGCAGCAAATCCCTACCCAGTAACTATCGTCCAATTAGCTTAACCTCAGTTGTATGTAAAATGCTAGAAACACTCATAAGAGACAGACTCGTAAATCACTTAGAGGAAAATAACATACTTAAAGATACTCAACACGGCTTTCGTAAAAAACGTTCCTGTTTAACAAACCTCTTAGAATTTGTCCACGATATTCTCAACCTCTACGATGAGAGTAAAGCTATAGATATTATATACCTTGATTCACAAAAGGCCTTTGACAAAGTTCCCCACAAACGTTTACTGCTAAAACTAAAAGTGCATGGAATACAAGACGGTGTGTTGAAATGGATAGAAAATTGGCTCAGCGACAGAAAGCAAAGAGTAGTCATAAACGGTAAGGCATCTAAATGGACCAATATAAGTAGCGATGTACCCCAGGGATCGGTACTAGTACCAATTATCTTTCTAATTACATCAACGACATAGATGAGGGTCTCACCTGTACAATCTCAAAATTTGCTGATGATACAAAAATTGCATATAGCGTACTCTCAAAAGAACAAGTTGACGATATGCAACACAATCTAGATAAGTTGTCATGTTGGGCCCAAATTTGGCAAATGAGTTTCAATGCGGATAAATGTAAAGTGCTACATATCGGATACCAAAATGAGAAAGCAAACTATTTGATGAATGGCACTCAGCTTAAGAATGAAAACAGAGAAACCGATCTGGGAGTAACAATATCGAGTAACCTAAAACCAAGTCAACAATGTTCAGAAGTTGTTAGGAAGGCAAACAAAATAATTGGCTTGATAGGCAGGTTATTTGAGCATAAATCCAAAGAAGTTATCCTAACCCTTTACAATTCCTTAGTCCGCCCTCTTCTGGAATACTGCGTTCAATCCTGGTGCCCTTATTACCAAAAAGATATAGACAAGCTAGAACGAGTTCAACGTAGAGTTACCAAAATGATACCTAGCCTAAAGAACAAACCATACAAAGAGTGTCTTAGAGAATTAAATCAATTTCCTTTAACCCAGCGCAGATTAAGAGGCGACTTAATTCAAGTGTTCAAAATCATCAAAGGCATCGATAATATGAACTGTAGTAAGTGCTTCACTATCGACCAATCTAATTACACGCGGGGAAACGGGTTCAAAATTATTGGGAAATCTTTTAACTCACACAAAGCTAAACATTTCTTCTTCAATCGAGTTGTCAACTTATGGAATGGGCTTCCCCGAGATGTTATAGACTGCAGCGCCGTTGATTCATTTAAACTTCGCCTAGACAAATATCTCTCATCAAACCCGCGACTGACTGCGTTTGTAAATTAATAACTTTATTTAATCCTCCCCTCAGTTACTAACCCCTCTGTCCCCTACTAACTTCCTAATCCTGCCACGGACATTAGTTCCAGGGCAGTAGTTCCCTTTCCAATATTCTCTTACCCACTCTAAACCACTGTCTGGACACTTGATCCTCAGTGTTTTGGAGGACAAGCAGCCTAGAAGGGTCACTAGACCTGTTGTAGCTTGATTTCCTTTGTACTCCTTTGTACTCCTTTGTACCGCTCTTTTCCACATTGCCTCATCTCAATCTACAATGCATAAACATTGACTCTTTAAAACCCTTGCTCGCCATGCCCTGTCTCCATCTTCTGAATTTGGCCTCAGCAGCTTGCATATTGTCAGCTATTAGGACTAAATCGTCTGCACCAAACAGTTCCCACGGGAGTCCGCCTCCAAGAACTCTAGACAGTGCCTGCAGGACCATAATAAAGAGGAGGGGGCTTAACACTGAACCCTGATGAACTCCAACACGGACTGTGAACTCATCACTCAGTACACCTTTCACCCTCACCGCAGTTCGCGAATCCTCATACATCTTCATTATTACACGCACCAGCCACTCTTCCACACCAAGTTTCCTCATAGCCCACTGCACAACATCTCTAGGCACCCTGTCAAAGGCCTTCTCCAGGTCTACAAACACAAAGTAAATATCCCTGCCTTTTAGTAAGTATCTTTCCTGTATCTACCTGACTATGAAGATAGCATCGGTTGTACCACGCCCTGGCATCAAATCAAACTGCATATCATCAATGGAGATGTTTTGCCTGATAAAACCCTCGAAGACTCTCTCACAGACCTTCATGATTTAGTCAAGCATTTTCACGCCCCTATAATTACCTCTATCTAGCGCATCCCCTTTTCCTTTGTATATATTTACTATTGCCCTTTTTTTCCAATCCTCGGGGATTTTCTTATCTTTAAAAATGTTTTTTATCAACTCAGTGACTAAGTTGACACCAGTCTCCCATGAGGCTTTTATCATCTCAGCGACAATGTCAGAGCACCCTGGATCTTTCCTGTCCTTCATTTTATTGATTGCGTCGCTCACTACCGCTGGTGCTGTCAAAGGATGGGGTCAAGATATTGGTTTTTCGATACTAAGCTGTTCCTTATCCCTTTCAAACTCTACATTTAGCAATCGTTCATAGTGTGACTTCCATGCTTCTCTGATTCCATTTTCTGCCTACACAATCTTCCCATTATCGTTTCTAACACACTGTTCACATATAATATCCCTACTGTGATTGTCAACTCGCCTAGCTAGGTTGAAGATCCCATTGGGATTGTCAGTGTTACACACTTGTTCGAGGACCAGGTCCTTAATGCCTTTTTTAGCATTGTAAATCACTTTTTTGGCAGTTCGTTTAGCTGCCTGGTATTCCTCCTTGCTGCCTCAATTTTGTCCATGCTTCGAAGCCTCTCCTTTTCTCTTTCACAGCATGTTCTACCTCATCATTCCACCACCAGGAGGTCTTATTCCTGGTGTGACCCTTTTTTTTCCCACAGACTTTGTCAGTGACAGCGAGAAGGCGATGCTTAAGCAACTTCCATTGACTATTTACATTGCTAGGCCTGGCTTCCTTATTTCTATTCATGTCCTCCAGTTCACTATGAAACCTATCTCTAACTTCCTTGTTCTTCAGCAGCCACACTTTCCTTTTGGGCATGTATACCTTTTTGCGCTTAGGATCTCTGTATAAGCTCATGTCGCATACCAGTAGCTTATGCTGGGGGATACATTCTTCGCTCGGGATGACCTTTACATCCCGAACCAGTTTCCAGTCTTTCCTGTTAACCAAGAAGTAATATATCTGGCTACTGGAGACCCCAGAGTTATATGTGACCAGATGGCTCTGTCTCTTCTTGAACTTCGTGTTACACACAACCATGTTGAGTGCAACGCAGGACTCCAGTATATATTTGCCTTCCAGATTCCTCCTTCCGTAACCATTTCCTCCATGTACTCCCTCGTATCTATCTGCAGATGCTCCCACGTGACCATTCAGGTCCCCTCCCAAGATTGTTATTTCATTCTCTGAGAGGCCCGAAATGACACTGACGGTGTCACTCCAGAAGTCATCTTTTATCTCTTTCTGTAGGCCAGCCTGTGGAGCATATGTAGATATCACATTTAGAATTTTTTCACCAACTTTCAACTTCAAAACAATCAGCTTTTCAATAACTCTCGTAATCTGAAGCACACTTTCCGCCAACTCTTCAGCCACCAGAACACCTACTCCTCCTTTCGCTTTATCAGTCTCCACCCCTTTCCAGTAGATCCTATATCTGTTCTTTCTTCCAACAATCCACTGTACCCCAGGCCCTTTCCAGAGTGTTTCCTGGGCACAGTAGACATCCACTCGCTTCCTCTCACACATCTCAGCCACTTCATTTGCACGCAGATTCAAACTGCCAACATTCACACTAGCAAGTCTGAGACTGTAGGGGACAGTTGTCCTTTTCCTGTGCTGTTTTGATCATCGGAATTACGTTGTTTCTCTTTAGGTATAGTCATAGTCATAAATTGGCTGGCAAATGGGCATCCCCCCCCCCCCCCCCCCCGAGAACTCCAGTCTACCCCGGGACCACTCCCAGCACCTTCCTCAAGAGATTACAAAGGGATAGGATCCAGTGGCCGCTCTATTTCGGTCATTCTAGAAGAGAGAATATTACGCATAATTCAGGTCTCCAGCACTCGAGTAAGATATAGAGCGACTAGAAAGTTTGTTTATGATTATGCCACACAGCTTATTCTATCAGTTAGACGACCGAGCTATGAGAACTGCTTGAGAAGTCTTTGCTTTGTGTGTTTTTTTTGTTTTTTTTATCCGGTGGTAACACATAGACATGGGTATCATCTCATTGATGTCATTAAAATACCTAATGGGTTAGACGACATGAATTAAAACAAAATATTTTGGCTCAATAGAAATGCAACGCACCAAAATCGCTGGAAGTTAGAATTGGGGGATGATAGCTCTGTGCAAAGCGTATTAGACAGCGGACCAATTGGACCCCAGTTCAAGTCCACGCCAAACATCATGGTTTGTTCTGAGGTGATCTGATCGTTCCTGCTCTTCTACAGGTATCCTGGCTATACCCACATGGCAAACAAATACCCCCCATACCATCACCAACTCATAGCAAAGATGCTCGACCACATTCAATGATGCTGTGAACGAGTCATGTGACATGTATGAATATGGTGTGGTCATCTAGTGTGGCAGAAAGAAAACAACCAACACTTTGAAGGTCCACTGTCATTATCTACAATGACACATATGAAGCACAAAACATCTCGAAGCTTCACTCGATAATCTCACGGTCTTGCAGGTTTCTGACAGCCTATAGTCACAAGTTGAGAGAATCTCTTTTTTAACCCGTCCAATTCTAGCGACGGCTACCAGCCGTCAGTAGATAAGTCACTCCCCAGTCCCAGCGACGGCTGGGACTGCCTGTATCAGGCAGCGCCTGGTACCACGACCGTTTGAGCACTGCTCTCGATATGGCAAGACTTCTCAGCTCATATCCTAGCCTAGCTGGCTGGGAGAGCCAATCTTCCTTAATCTCTTGAGGTGAAAGGTTGTTCTATCCTTCTATTTTGGCCACATTGTTTGGGACTGGGTGGGACTTTTATTACTGTACCGTACAGTACAGTAGGGGTTAACTTAAAGTATCTCCTTGTGATGGACCACAATATATGCTAACTATTCCTTGTAACTCATTGTAACTCTCACTCTTACACCCACTCTCTCTGTTTTGCTAACATCTTTTAATATCAACAATCCACCATGCTATAATACCTTTCGACTTACATATCCCTTCCATATCGTATTCTTCCACCACATATTATCTACTGTGGTTAATTAGTGAGGTATCAGGCTTCTCAGGGTGAAACAGGTCAAGGCTTATAAGGTATTACCAATAATCTTTTACCTTTCCTTTGGTAACAAATGAGCTGCTTCAAATCCTGAATGGAGAATGTAATTTACATGAAAATATATATCAAATTATTCATATGAATTCACTTGGAAATGTAGGTTCGATTTTGTGGCAGAATAATACCTATCACCTAGCTCTTACATGATATAAGTTACCGTTTCAAGGAGCGGGTGGTTTGGTATATAGGTCGTCAGACAAATAATATATTAGGCTGTATTTGATGAGCTACATAACTGTAATTCTTTAAGATATAATTGAACTAGTTCTGTCATTTGAATTCCAAAATTACAAACCCAACCTTGACAAAGTCAATGTCCTTTGAGGAAAAGAATATTATAATTTGTCTCCATACTCTCTAAAAGGCTAATTTCAAATACGTCGAACCTGGTATACTATTGGTCTATGAAAGGAATGAAGAATAAGGAATCAAACACGTCTGTAGTAAAGAGTGCGGACAATTGTACCTATGGACTACAATGACGTAACCACTCACCTTAATCTATGCACAAGGTGCCTTTCTGACTCTCAGTGCAGTCCTTTGGATCTCTGACCAAATTCTTGGCCTACCCTTCAGTGGAACAGATGTAGGCTTCAGCTAACCAAAGCTAAGCAAACAGCATGTTTGATAAAATTCCAAACTAAACTCTAAAACAACTAGGGTTCCAGAAAAAGGATTTATCTATGTGAGGCCTTGCTGCTTCTTTATGCAGCACTACTGCATATCTGCCAGTACACTGCGTCTCGGACCGTAACCCCTCTTCAACCTCTTCACTTCGTGCAACCCAAGAATCTACCTAAAGTCTACCTTCACCGACAACCATGCCAGAGAATCAATCTTCCCTTGCAAGTGCAAGACTGCTACCAGCCATATCACAGATCATTGTCTCTCTTCATCAAAGCCTCTGGTAAATATGGGTATTAAAAAATGGACTGCCTGAAAACTTCAAGACATCATAATTAAGTTCAAGGCCCGATAAATTATTAAATCATACCAGTGTGATAAATTGGCTCCCAATAAAAACTTAACAGTATTTTACTGATGGCCAGCGGTGTCTCACACTCGTCAATAAGACCACAGAAGAAACAAATATCAAGATGTCCATTGTAACCCTCAGGACCTTCCAGCTTCCTAAGTACTTCCATGACCCTCCAGTCGTGCACCGAAAAATAACTGAGTCTCATCTAATGAAATGTTCTTTTTGGCGACAGACAAAGATAACAGGATCGCCTAAAGGCCGGAGTGGTGGTTACGCAAAGATGCAGAAACCGAGCTACAAAGAGCTGCAAGTCCTACATTAAAAATAGGAAACTTTGTCTTATAACACCCGAGACAATTCTGCAGGAGTCCACTGCGAAGCTACGGATTCTATAAAAGAGAGTTGTAGTGGAATACAAGAGACAGTCAAGAGTAACCTGTTCTTGATAATTTGTCTAGCACTTTCGATATCTTCACCTTAGATAAAATATGTCTCGCAGTCAAAGTGCTAAAATATATCCTTAGTAACTTCAGTACAGCGGTACCTTGATGTCCTTCATATCTAGCTAACACAAAGCAATTATATTTACTATTTCGGTAGACCACGATGCTTTCTTTCATCTTACTAACCATTTCAAGATCCAATACGCATTTTTGTTCTATTTTCCAGCTCTTATTATACGATTTTATTCAGATTAGTAAGGGTATATGGAAGTCAGAGGGTTAATTATAATAGTCTTTGCCCTTATAATTCCCACAGATCCCTCTTAAACTGTATAAAATCGTCTAATGATAGCCAGAATAAGCTGTCAAAATGCGTCACAATCTCCAAAGGGTTAAGGCTATCATGACAAGATTTATTACAAGATATATTATATTAGAAAGGTTTGTGGGACTCAAAGAGTTAATTGACCACTTGCGAGTTTCAGGCTATAAGGAAGTTGAAGCTATAGGCATCGAAATTTAACATAATTACAAGCTTAAATACGATTGTAGTGCATCTATAAACACATACCATCAAACTCACTATACTTTCTAACCATCAGAAACCTACATTATTATTGCAATTCTGTTTAATATCTATATGTATGGCTCCAACTTCCTTATTGTCTGAATATCGCAAGTGGAGATACATAATAACATACTCATCATAAAATCGTCTGATATTAGGGATCACAGGTTTGGAAGAATATTATTAAAATTACGTCTTGGTATTAAAAGGGTTAAGCTCACAAAACCCCTCTCGTACTCCAGAGTTTAAGGTGTTACAGTTTATTTATTCGTGTATTTATTTATGTATGTACTTTATTTTAGTTTCCTCCCTGGACCTCCATCAAGCTTAATGAATTATCCTCAAGATCCCCCTTCGAGATAAATTTCTACATATTTCGTTAGAAAAATTTGGCAGCCGAAAGCAGCTTTCTCCTAAATTACAGGCTCGCTATCGCGCGCCAGGAAGAAATCGACACCTAAATGGCATGAAAGGTCATATTGATAAAGAAATGAGACGAAAGGTCTTAAAGTAAACAAACTGAAGCAGCGAACGTCCTAATATCTAAAATATTGATGGGGTTCCCTCTTAGGGAATTCCTCCTCCTCTCCTCTTCCATCGTACCCTCTCCCCTCAATTTCGGCCAAACTATTTCTCGCCCAGTATGAAGTTAGGCCGAGAGAGAGAGAGAGAGAGAGAGAGAGAGAGAGAGAGAGAGAGAGAGAGAGAGAGAGAGAGAGAGAGAGAGAGAGAGAGGGGGGGGGGGGGAGACTAACATCAATCATACTACACAACAATATATTGTTGTGTAAAATTATTGATGTTGGGTGATAGTTCAAGTTTTGTGGAGCTATTCCCTACGAGTGATGTCTAATGGGAATTAGTTCTGGGAAAAATTATGCACTCTGAAACCAAATGAGACAGGGGCAGTCATTCCAGGTTTACAAACGGCGTTCGACTCGCCTCAGCGAACCAGGCTTACATGCTTCGTTCAACTCGTCTCAGCGAACCATAATTTAGCATATAGGCAGTCAGTCGGCAGGCAGGGTGTGCAAAGGACTGGAGTTCTCGAAAAGGGGTTCCAGTCCTGACGCTTTTCTTGACATACAGTGTGCTGGCTTAGTAATCCAGAAGGGTTAATAGCCTCTGAAGTCCTATTTTAACTAACTAAAAAACAGGGTGTGGACAAGGTGTGTGCAGGTTGAAGGGAGCTCCCGCGTTATTGTGTATTCCTGTGGTGAGAGAAGTGGTTTTGTCGAGGTAGCCAGTGGGTTTGGGCGGCCCTGGGTTGGTTGTGGTGCAGGGGAGGTTGGTGCAGTGTTTGGTGTGTTGGCACCTGTTAGCCTAATGAAATATTGGAGTGACGCGTCCTTCAAGGATTTTTCGCAGACAGGTAAGGAGCTTCAGGTTTCTGTATTTGTACCACCATAGACTACAGTAGATCGGAACTTGGCACGGCAATGTAACTTTGTAGTAAGATACCCAAAATCAGTGAACGAACCCCCCAAGTTCGAACTTCGAAACAGCGAAAATATCACATTTTCGCGGTTTCGAGGTCCGAAGTTGGGGTTCGTTTTCCGATTTTGGGTCCCTTAGCCTACTGCAAAGTTCCATTTTCGTGTCAAGTCCAGATATACCGTAGTCTATGGTACTGTACGACATATATACACTGTATATATATATATATATATATATATATATTGTGAGTGTGTGTGCGTGTGTGTGTATTAATGTTCCAACATTCTCTACATTAAATGCTTATATTATAGCGTTATATTTATTAATTCTGCACAATGAAGCAGATTAAGGACTTACTTCACATGACGAGTGAAATAACATACCAGACAAAGATTTACAGCCGGTCTGTTCATATTGTTGCCTTCAGACGCTCTAGCAACACTGCTTCGCTAATTCATTTAGTAATCTCTGTCGAAACCACTGAAATATATTCCTACATAGATCTAAGTGGGCCTCTCTCTCTCTCTCAGGATTGGAAAATTCTCGCAGTGTGCTGACGTAATACCCCAGAGCGGTTGATATCCTCTGAAGTTAAAGTCCTATTTTAATGATAACTATTGTAAAAAAAATCTCTCTCTCTCTCTCTCTCTCTCTCTCTCTCTCTCTATATATATATACATATATATATATATATATATATATATATATATATATATATATATATATATTTCTCTCTCTCTCTCTCTGTCGATCGATCGATCGATCGAGATGCGTGTCCCTCAGCAATGTTCTTCTATTAAAAAAGAGAAAGGTGTTATCATTGTAAGTACATTAGTATCTTAGTACTGACACATCAGGATTTGAACCCAAACTTCTTAATTCACCAACTGCACCACTGCACATTATATATATATATATAACAGATCGCTGGATTACCTATTTTTTCCGACAAGGCTATTCACCTCGATTGGCCATATTGGCAATGCTATAAGCGGCTTTCACAGAGCTGTACTATACCAGGAACACCGCTTCGGCCGGGGATATCTTTATTCAGGAAGTGAGGGAGAGCGAATTCCGAGATCTATTTTGTACTTTCCATGCCAAAGAGAGAGAGAGATATTTGAATAGATTTGCAGTGATGCTCTGACCACACCGAGCATCTGATCGTAACGAGGTGGCCATAGGACTTAATTCTAGTAGAGACAGCCGAAGCTCAATTATAGGAAATTGCAAGAAAAAGAGATCATAGAAGAGAGAGATATTACAGCACTATTGTTATACAGGTGCATTGTAGTAGATGTTCATGTTCTCTTACTGAGGGGAATAGAAGTAAAATAGTAAATCTTCGTATTCATATCATGCTTCATATTGTTTATGTTTTAGTGTTTTTTGTGTGTGTTTTTTTTTCTCGTTTAGTGAGACTATATGTTGTATTGTTTGTCTACGTGTGTGGATGTGTGTGTGTGTGCTTGTGTGTATTTCTCTGTACATTTATCCGTGTGTCACTTTCATCTGCTTCCTTATATATTATATGAATATATTAATATCCAGCATTCTATAAATGGATATGAATCGTAGTCATGTGCTGTACTTATAACTGTTTTGATTGTGTAATGGTTGGAGTGTAGGCTATACAATCTGTATGTGGTAACCAAGGTTCGAATCCCGGTAGGATCACATGCTCTCAAGTGAAATTAATACAAATTAGATTATCAATAGGTTCAAGAATATTTCGTAGCGAAGTCAGTGTATGTAATATGTGCCCCATGAATATTCTTTCCTTTCACCTAAGCATAAGGCTATTCATAGTGCAGTTGAACACAGGTTCGAATCCCGGTAGGATTTTATGAGCGCTGTGAGGGTTTGTGATCGTAGACTTGATACAAATGCGTTATATGAAATATCATTAAAGATTATCTTATTCCCCGTTTTCATTCACCCTTTCTGTATCGGCGCCGTCCTTTCTGTATCGGCGCCGTCCTTTCTGTATCGGCGCCGTCCTTTTAACTATATTCTGGCTACTATTAGACGGTTGTATTCAGTTTAAAAAAGGACTCCAGCAATTAACAGGCTTCGATCTATCTAACGTAACCCTTTCTACTACCACAGATCCTTCTTAAACTGCACAACATCATCTGGATATAGCTAAGAATAGAATTATAAAGACGTCGCCGGTACAGAAAGAGATAAGAGTGGTATTAAAAAAAAAAAAAAAATCCCTTCGTAGTGCCTAATACCGAACGAATATTGTGGGAATGAGCGTTGTTTACAGAGATTACACGGATTAGCACTCCCATTTCTCAAGGCAACGTCCTTTGTCAAGTTATTTAGTCCATGAACGACGCTGGGAAGGGAAAGAATTGTTGAAGGGAGCCCACCTTGCTTTTTTGTCTCTTTCTCTCCCTCTCTCTTTGGCTTGTATCCATTCGGCCCCATTCAGCCTACTGTTTTAAGACGTTTACCCCCATCCAGGTGTCAATATTTTTCCGGCGAGCGGTAGCGAGCCAGCATAGTTATATTTTTGTTTTGACAGCAAGCTAAATTTGTACATTTTTCGATAGAAAAATTTCTCCGGCGAAGCCGGATTTCTCCTCTGAGAAAGCTGAACGCTTTGCTCAAACTTTTGCCAGAAACTCTACCTGGGATGATTCCGGTGCTATTCCTCCCTCTCCACCCCTCTCTCTCCTACTTATGCCTAACATCCTAATCTCTTCTAAAGGTGTGCTTTCTACCCTCTCTGGGCTTAATACTAAGAAGGCATACGGTCCGGACGGTGTTCCTCCTGTTGTACTTAAAAACTGTGCTTCCGTGCTGACCTCCTGCCTAGGCAAACTCTTTCGTCTCTGTCTCTCCCCTAATGTCTTTCCTTCTTGCTCTAAGTTTGCTCTCATTCAACCTGTCCCAAAGAAGGGTGACCGCTCTCAACCCTTCAACTATCGTCCAATTGCGCTCATCTCTTGTTTCTCTAAAGTTTTTGAAACTATTCTTGCTTTCAAATTTCTTAAGCATTTCTCTTCTCATAATCTGCTCTCAGATCGCCAGCATGGCTTCCTTAAGGGTTGCTCTATTGGTGATCTTCTTTCATATCTTACTAACTCTTGGTCATCCAACTTTCAGGACGACTTCGGTGAGACTTTTTCTGTTGCACTAGACATATCGAAGGCTCAAATCTTTAATTTCCAAACTGCCCTCCTTCGGTTTCTGTCCCTCCATCTGTGCCTTTGTCTCTAATTTCCTTTCCGGCCGTTCCATAGCTGTGGTTGTGGACGGCCATCGCTCATTTCCTCATCCTATCAACTCCGGTGTTCCTCAGGGTTCTGTCCTATCTCCTATTCTCTTTCTAATTTTCATAAATTATCTTCTCAACTGTGCATCCAGTCCCATCCATTCATATGCAGACGACTCTACCTTACACCACTCAATTAGTTTTCCAGAATGCCCCAGCCAGCAGTCCCTCTAAAGCAAACGTAATGAAGCCATGAAATACTTATCTTCATATCTAGCTACTATTTCCAATTGGGGTAGAGAAAATCTTGTTGCATTTAATGATTCCAAAACTCAATTTATCCATCTTACTACCCATCAGGAACCTCCAGAGGACTATCCCTTATTCTTCAACAATACAAAAATCAACCCTTCATCTTCTTTCAATGTTCTCAGTGTCTCTTTTTCTTCTGCTCTCACTTGGAAAGACCATATTACCAGTCTCGCTAAGGCAGCCTCCCAGAAACTGGGTGTTCGCAACTACCTCAAGGGGTTCTTTACCCCTGTGCAGCTTCTTGCTCTGTACATGGGCACAGTGCGTCCTTGTATTGAGAATTGTTCACATGTGTTGGGAGGATCCTCTCACACAGCACTCCTAGACAAAGTAGAAAGGAAAGCCTTTCGTATCATTAACTCCCGTCCACTCACCAACTCTCTGCAATCTCTCTCTTTTCGCCGCAATGTTACATCTCTCTCGCTATTTTATCGCTACTACAATAATCAGTGTTCCTCGGAGCTTTCCCAATGTATACCACCTCCTCTATGTAGGGTACGTAGTACCCGCCTTGCAACACAATCCCACCCCTACTATGTACAACTCTCCAACCCAAGAGTGAAATGCTATTCCCAGACTTTCTTCTATTCAACTGCTGAGCTCTGGAACTCTCTCCCAGAATCAGTCTTTCCCCCTTCCTATGACTTAAATTGCTTCAAACTCTGTGTGTCCAGGCATATTAGCTCGAACATCCCTTGATTTTCACCCTGTCACTATTTCAAATCTGGGGGAGGCAGTCGCTGCAGGCAGTTATGCCTTTTGTCTCCCTCATTCACATAGAACAAAACATACAATGCTGGCTCGCTATCGCTCGCCAGGAAGAAATCGACACCTGGATTGGGATAAACGTCTTATAACAGTAGGTTGAATGGTGCCAAGTGGATACAAGCCAGAGAAAAAGAGAGAAGGAGAGAAAACAAACAGGTAACCCCCCTTAATGATATGGCCCTCCATTACTTCCTTCATTGATAGTGTCACCTCAAATGTTGCTTCGTTTGCCCTTCCTCTTCTTTTAAGGGGGAAGTAGTTGTTTTCCCTTCCTCTTCTTTTAAGGGGGAAGTAGTTGTTTTCCCTTCCTCTTCTTTTAAGGGGGAAGTAGTTGTTTTCCCTTCCTCTTCTTTTAAGGGGGAAGTAGTTGTTTTCCCTTCCTCTTCTTTTAAGGGGGAAGTAGTTGTTTTCCCTTCCTCTTCTTTTAAGGGGGAAGTAGTTGTTTTCCCTTCCTCTTCTTTTAAGGGGGAAGTAGTTGTTTTCCCTTCCTCTTCTTTTAAGGGGGAAGTAGTTGTTTTCCCTTCCTCTTCTTTTAAGGGGGAAGTAGTTGCTTTCCCTTCCTCTTCTTTTAAGGGGGAAGTAGTTGTTTTCCCTACCTCTTCTTTTAAGGGGGAAGTAGTTGCTTTTAAGGGGGAAGTAGTTGTTTTTTCTCCCTTATGTTTAGTCCCATTAGCTTTTGAGATTTTAAGACGTTCGTTCCTTCAGTTTGGCGATTCTACGGATGTTTGCTCTCTTGAGATGTGGGACCCTCTCTTTACTGGCATTGAGTTTGTTGCTATTAAATGTTCAATGGAAAGTGATACGATGGTCACTATTACTGAATTCATCACCAACATTCAAATTCTCTATCAGTTCTTGTTTTGTTGCAAGTACAAGGTCAAGGACGTTATTTCCATGGGTTGGAGATCTAACACATTGATAGAGCGAACTCTCTTGCAAGTTCGCATACAAGTCTTGTCCAGAGTGTGAAGTAAGACTATCTCCCCAAATGGTCACAGGAAAATTGAAGTAGCCAAAAAATTATGGCATCTTGCGAGTTACTTACGTCTGCAATTTGCTCATAAATATCTCGGTCAGTTTGCACTGTTTGAGCTAGAGGTGATTAACCCCTTCTGTACCAGCGACGTCCTTTTAACTTTTTTTGTGGCAACTATCAGACGATTTTAGTCTGATTAGGAAGGACCTCTAGCAATAATAAGGTTTCATACTATCTCAACCAACCCTTTTAACTACCACAAAACCTTCCTATGCTGCAAAATATCGTGTAAATCTAGCTAGAATAGAACCTAACACACGTCACTGGTACTCAAAGGGTTACTGAAGGACCCTCTGCCATCCTCCTGCTCATCTTTATCCCATTCAGTACCCGTGACTTCCTTTGCAGTATATTCTGGCATTTATTTGACGATTCTATTCAGCTTAGAAAGGACGTCTGCCAATTAAAAGGCCACAGACTATCTAGATTAATCCTTCTAGCTACCATGTATCGTTCTTAAGGGAGCTCACCTCGCTTGTTTTCTCTTTCTCTCCCTATCTCTTTAGCTTGTATCTATTCGGCCACATTCAGCCTGCTGTTTTAGGACGTGTACCCCATCCAGGTGTTAATATTTTCCTGGCGAGCGGTAGCAAGCCAGCATATATATAATGTTGTTATGGCAGCAAGTTAAATGTGCAAATTTTTCGATAGAAAAAATTCTCCTGCAAAGCCGGATTTCTCCACACAATGCTGGCTTGCTATCGCTCGCCAGGAAGAAATTGACACCTGGATGAGGATAAACGTCTTAAAACAGTTGGTTGAATGGGGCCGAATGGATACAAGCCGGAGAAAGAGAGAAAAGGAGAGCAAGAGCAAAAAAGCAGGTAACCCCCCTTAAGTTTCATGGGTTATGTTCCTTTGTTTTTAGGGGGAATTTTTGTGACCCCCTTCTGTCGCATGCTGACCCCCATTAGTTTTGTGACCCCCTTCTCTTGCATGCTGACCCCCATTAGTTTTGTGACCCCCTTCTGTCGCATGCTGACCCCCATTAGTTTTGTGACCCCCTTCTCTCGCATGCTGACCCCCATTAGTTTTGTGACCCCCTTCTGTCGCATGCTGACCCCCATTAGTTTTGTGACCCCCTTCTCTCGCATGCTGACTGCACCCCCATTAGTTTTGTGACCCCCTTCTGTCGCATGCTGACCCCCATTAGTTTTGTGACCCCCTTCTGTCGCATGCTGACCCCCATTAGTTTTGTGACCCCCTTCTGTCGCATGCTGACCCCCATTAGTTTTGTGACCCCCTTCTGTCGCATGCTGACCCCCATTAGTTTTGTGACCCCCTTCTGTCGCATGCTGACCCCCATTAGTTTTGTGACCCCCTTCTGTCGCATGCTGACCCCCATTAGTTTTGTGACCCCCTTCTGTCGCATGCTGACCCCCATTAGTTTTGTGACCCCCTTCTGTCGCATGCTGACCCCCATTAGTTTTGTGACCCCCTTCTGTCGCATGCTGACCCCATTAGTTTTGTGACCCCCTTCTGTCGCATGCTGACCCCCATTAGTTTTGTGACCCCCTTCTGTCGCATGCTGACCCCCATTAGTTTTGTGACCCCCTTCTGTCGCATGCTGACCCCCATTAGTTTTGTGACCCCCTTCTGTCGCATGCTGACCCCCATTAGTTTTGTGACCCCCTTCTGTCGCATGCTGACCCCCATTAGTTTTGTGACCCCCTTCTGTCGCATGCTGACCCCCATTAGTTTTGTGACCCCCTTCTGTCGCATGCTGACCCCATTAGTTTTGTGACCCCCTTCTGTCGCATGCTGACCCCCATTAGTTTTGTGACCCCCTTCTGTCGCATGCTGACCCCCATTAGTTTTGTGACCCCCTTCTCTCGCATGCTGACCCCCATTAGTTTTGTGACCCCATTCTGTCGCATGCTGACCCCCATTAGTTTTGTGACCCCCTTCTCTCGCATGCTGACCCCCATTAGTTTTGTGACCCCCTTCTGTCGCATGCTGACCCCCATTAGTTTTGTGACCCCCTTCTCTCGCATGCTGACCCCCATTAGTTTTGTGACCCCCTTCTCTCGCATGCTGACCCCCATTAGTTTTGTGACCCCCTTCTGTCGCATGCTGACCCCCATTAGTTTTGTGACCCCCTTCTCTCGCATGCTGACCCCCATTAGTTTTGTGACCCCCTTCTCTTGCATGCTGACCCCCATTAGTTTTGTGACCCCCTTCTGTCGCATGCTGACCCCCATTAGTTTTGTGACCCCCTTCTCTCGCATGCTGACCCCCATTAGTTTTGTGACCCCCTTCTGTCGCATGCTGACCCCCATTAGTTTTGTGACCCCCTTCTCTCGCATGCTGACCCCCATTAGTTTTGTGACCCCCTTCTCTCGCATGCTGACCCCCATTAGTTTTGTGACCCCCTTCTGTCGCATGCTGACCCCCATTAGTTTTGTGACCCCCTTCTCTCGCATGCTGACCCCCATTAGTTTTGTGACCCCCTTCTGTCGCATGCTGACCCCCATTAGTTTTGTGACCCCCTTCTCTCGCATGCTGACCCCCATTAGTTTTGTGACCCCCTTCTGTCGCATGCTGACCCCCATTAGTTTTGTGACCCCCTTCTCTCGCATGCTGACCCCCATTAGTTTTGTGACCCCCTTCTCTCGCATGCTGACCCCCGTTAGTTTTGTGACCCCCTTCTCTCGCATGCTGACCCCCATTAGTTTTGTGACCCCCTTCTCTCGCATGCTGACCCCCATTAGTTTTGTGACCCCCTTCTCTCGCATGCTGACCCCCATTAGTTTTGTGACCCCCTTCTCTCGCATGCTGACCCCCATTAGTTTTGTGACCCCCTTCTCTCGCATGCTGACCCCCATTAGTTTTGTGACCCCCTTCTGTCGCATGCTGACCCCCATTAGTTTTGTGACCCCCTTCTGTCGCATGCTGACCCCCATTAGTTTTGTGACCCCCTTCTCTCGCATGCTGACCCCCATTAGTTTTGTGACCCCCTTCTCTCGCATGCTGACCCCCATTAGTTTTGTGACCCCCTTCTCTCGCATGCTGACCCCCATTAGTTTTGTGACCCCCTTCTCTCGCATGCTGACCCCCATTAGTTTTGTGACCCCCTTCTCTCGCATGCTGACCCCCATTAGTTTTGATATTTGTTGACATTCGCCCCATTAGTTTGGTGATTATAAGACGTGTTCATGCCATTCATGTGTGTTTCCTTTTCCTGGCAAGCGATATCAAGCCTGGAATTAAGGAGGAGCCGGTTTTCGGCAGGGTTACTTTTCTACCCAAAAATGCTCAAATGTATTTCGAGGTGGGTTTTGAGAAAATGTCTTAAGTTTGATAGAAGTCTAGGAAGTTATTAATACATTAATACTGATAATAATAATAATATAAACAAACATAATGATAATAATAATAATAATAATAATAACAATACTAATAACAATAACAATAATCACAATATTACTAATAATAATACCAATAATAACATAAAAATACTTATAATAATTAAAATAATAATTAAAAATAATAATAATATTGATAGATAAATAACTAAATACATCAACAAATATATAAGTATCCCCGTTGAATTCTTCCTTTCTGATTGCATTGTATGTTTGTTTCGGATCCTGTTTTGTCTACCTTCATGATTTTCGCTTTTCCTTTATTCAATTGACGACTTGCGAGTTTCGTTCTATAAGGAAGTTGGAGCTGTAGACATCGATATTTAGCAGAATTCCCAGCTAAAGTGTGGTTGTAGTACACTTATAGACACATGCAAGCAAGTTTAACACGTTTTTCAGAAACTTACATTATTGTTGCATTTACTGTATTTGTTAATATCGATGTTTACGGTTCCAACTTCCTTATAGCCTGAAACTCGAAGTGGTCAATTTTGGTTATCTCTGCGTTGGTGGTGTAATGGTTTAGATGTTTATGGTCTGCGTTAGGTGTCCCGAGTTCGAATCACGGGAGGATCATGTGCTTTCATTAATGTATTCAAGTGTATTGGGTTTGTAATGGATAAACGTTAAGAACTGGTTGTTCCTTAATTAATATATATTCTGTTTTACTTTCCTGTTCATTCATTTCTCCTATTCCCTTTTCATCAACTGTCTGTTCATTTCTCCCCTTCCTTTCTCCCTTCTGACTCTCTCTCTCTCTCTCTCTCTCTCTCTCTCTCTCTCTCTCTCTCTCTCTCTCTCTCTCTCTCTCTCTCTCTCTCTCTCTCTCTCTCTCTCTCCAATATCTACAGTACAACATTTACCATTCACTATGAGTGCCAAGCCTGTACAGAACTTTTTCGCTGGTGGTGTGTGTATGAGAGAGAGAAAGAGAGATAGAGAGCTACATAGATACACAGACCACACACACCCCGAGGTCCTTACTAGGCAGTCCGGCCTTACAAACAATGAAAGAGAGAGAGAGAGAGAGAGAGAGTTTAAAGGAGTACAAAGGCAATCAAGCAACAACAGATCTAGTAACCCCTCCAGCCTGCTTGTCCTCCAAAACACTGAGGGTCAAGTGTCCAAGCAGTGGCATAGAGTGGGTAAGGGACAATTGGAAAGGGAACTACTGCCCTGGAAGTTACAGTATGTCTGTGGCAGGATTAGGAAGCTAGTAAGGGACAGGAGGGTTAGTAACATAACACAGTTATAAGTGATCGTTCGTATATCTGGGAAAAAGAGAGTAACGTCTTATAAGCAATAATCCTTGATGAATCAGGGGGAGAAATATAATAAAGTTATTAATTTACAAACGCAGTTTAAAAGAATCAACGGTGCTCCAGTCAATAACGCTTCGGGGAAGCCCATTCCACAAGTTGACAACTCGATTGAAGAAGAATTTCTAAGATTCGTGAGAATTAAAAGATTTACCAGTAATTTTGCAACCGTTTCCCCGCGTGTGATTAGATTGGTCGATAGTGAAGTACTTACTACAGTTCATATTGTCGATGCCTTTGATGATTTTGAACACTTGAATTAAGTCGCCTCTTAATCTGCGCTAGGTTAAAGGAAATAAATATAATTCTCTAGGACATTCCTCGTATGGTTGTTTTTTTTTAAGCTAGGTATCATTTTGGTAATTCTACGTTGAACTCGTTCTAGCTTGTTTATATCTCTTTGGTAATAAGAGAAAGAGAGAGAGAGAGAGAGAGGGAGAGAGCTACATAGATACACAGACCAAACACACCCCGAGGTCCTTACTAGGCAGTCTTACCTTACAGAGAGAGAGAGAGCGAGAGCGAGCGAGAGAGAGAGAGAGAGAGAGAGGTTGGGGGGGGGGGGGGGGCGTAGAGTTACCTTCAAAAGATACAGTAGAAAATGCGAACTTGAGGATGACAAAGTTCAGGTACACACTCACACACTCAAACACATGTATATATCTATATCTATCTCTATCTATCTACCTATCTATCTATCTATCTATCTATCTATCTATCTATAAATAAAGAATTGACTGACTATCTATCTATCTATCTATCTATATACATATATACAGTATATACCTGTATATATATATATATATATATATATATATATATTTATATATATATATATATATATATATATATATATATATATATACATACAGTATATATATATATATATATATATATATATATAAATATATATATATATAAAGATGCCGAACTTGTGCCCATTAAGCGCCTCTCTCGCTATTCTATCGCTACTATAATAATCAGTGTTCCTCAGAGCTATCCCAGTGCATACCACCTCCTTTACGTAGGGCACGTGGTACCCGTCTTGCAACTCAATCCCACCCCTACTCTGTGCAACTCTCCAACCCAAGAGTGAAACGTTACTCTCAAACTTTCTTCTACTCAACAGCTGAGCTCTGGAACTCTCTCCCAGAATCAGTCTTTCCCTCTTCCTATGACTTAAATTGCTTCAAACTCCGTGTGTCCAGGCATTTTGGCTCGAACGTCCCTTGATTTTGGCCCTGTCACTCTTTCAACTATGGGGGAGGCACTCGCTATAGGCAGTTATGCCTTTTGCCTCCCTCAATCACATAGAAAAAAAAAAAAAAAAAAAAAAAAATTCCCTGTGACAATGGAAATTATACTTAGTTGAGATGCTCAGAGAGTACTAGGGATTGTTTTTGGTGAAACAAAACAAAATACATAAATAAAACGTTGTAATTTGTGAATCATACTGTCCTCTACCTGAGATTAGTACCTGTGGTGATTAGTGCCATGGGATTGGATATGACCGCACAGGGCGTAGTTATCTAGCGTAGTATATACATTATATACAGTAGTTGTATAGTAAGTTTGTGTCAGTCTAGCCTCCAAACTCTCGGAGCTATGGAGATGAGTCTCAACTCAGGGGGTTACAAAATAGGTTTTGAGAAAAAATGGCGGTACTGTAGTACAGTATTTGATTCCTCTACAGTTTAATACCAAAGTGCAGGCCTCTTGGGATGTCACGAATACTCTTTAACCATATCATGGTACAGATAACCTCGACCTGTATATACAGTATACAGTATATACTGTATATATATATATATATATATATATATATATATATATAAATATATATATATATATATATATAAATATACAGTATATAATCACATAAATAGAGAGAGTGAAGCACATGTATCAGGTTGACAAAGAGAGAGGAATTAGACAAAGTAGTCATATGCAAAAAATATATATAGCTTGATAGAACGATAAATAGACATGCAGAGAGAGAAGTATAATTATGTAGTGGAGAGGGAGTAGGGGTGGGTGTGAATGAGTGTGTGTGCAAGACAATGCCAAAGGAGAGTCTGAATAAGCGAGAGCAAGGGCAATGTATTGAACTGACTTGGAGAGAAACAAAAAGTAAGACTATTTAGGAAAACGAGGCTGCTTGTACCTAATCTAGCTAGCCTATGTAGGGTACATATCTAGGATAGCACAGTATAAAGGAATCCGTTCGTTTGTGAATGCAGTTAATCCGGGGTTAATAGTGAGATTTATATATTCGATAATTAATAGCTTAGATGGTGTAACACTTAATGATATTACAAGTAGTTGTTGTTGTTGTTGTTGTTCCCCAAGCTGCCTGGCCGAACAGCCCCAAGGCCCCGAGTAAGGCCAAGGCCATAAACGAGCGACCCCACAGACCATCACCAGTTACAAGTAGTTCATTCCATAAGCTTCTCACTCGATTGAAATATAAATGTTTTGCCTCTTGCAAGTGAAAAGTCATTCCAATTAGTTTACAACCATATCTTCTAGTGTAATATGAATTGTTAATAGTGGAATATTTGTTGGCATCCATTAATGTCAAGACTTATAATAATTTTAAAGAATTGGAATACGGTGGATCCCTTTTTAACCAAAACGTTGTTAAACTCAAAAGCGTTGATTCATTTAGACGTTCTTCCTGTGATATTCATTTAGACGTTCTTCCTGTGATATTCATTTAGACGTTCTTCCTGTGATATTCATTTAGACGTTCTTCCTGTGATATTCATTTAGACGTTCTTCCTGTGATATTCATTTAGACGTTCTTCCTGTGATATTCATTTAGACGTTCTTCCTGTGATATTCATTTAGACGTTCTTCCTGTGATATTCATTTAGACGTTCTTCCTGTGATATTTGTCTTAGTGTAGTAATAGTTCTTGTTACTCTCCGATGTAGTCTCTCCCGTTATTTACGTTATGTTGGTAATACAAACGCCAACATTGTACACTGTATTGTATTGCAGATGAGGGTGAATCAATTATTTTTGAAAAGTGAGAAAACAAATTTGTTTTCGACTTTTGATACTGTAGGCTACATGAGAGGCCATTACCTCCAAGACGTTGTACCAGACAGTGTTGACCGCGACTGTACCATACTGTATGTGTATATGTATGTATGTATGTATGGATGGATGGATGGATGGATGGATGTATGTATGTTTGTTTTTATGTATGTGTGCATGTATGGATGTATGTGTGCATGTATGTATGTGTATGTATGTGCTGTATGTATGCATGTATGTACTGTATGTATGTACTGTATGTATGTATGTATGTACGTATGTATGTATGCATGTACTGTATGTATGTTTGTTTATGTGTGTATGTATGTATATATGACTAAATATTGAAGTGAGGATGGGGGAGTGGAGGAGGTTTACGAAGCCGACCTTTAAAGTTATTGTTCATTAAGTATTGAGGTGGACTTAGGTTCTTTCTTGTACTCTAAATTACTACTACTAATAATACTTATCAATCTCTCTCTCTCTCTCTCTCTCTCTCTCTGCTTGGAAAAGATAAATCCTGTCCCTTCTAAGCCATCTTTCCTCTCTTAAATAATAGGCTAGGTAGTTTAGATACGAGCAGCCTCGTAAGGATCAGTGTATCTGTTGTTCCACTAGAGTGGGAACAGTGTTATCCCCTTCTGTACCGGTGGCGTCTTTTTAACGTTATGCTGGTTACAGTTAGACGATTATATTCAGTCTTATAAGCAATTAACAGGCTTCGAAATATATCACTTAACCGCTTCTACTAACACAGATCCTTCTTAAATTGCACTAAACCCTGTAAATATAGTTAGAATAAAAATATAAAGACGTCGCCGGTACGGAAGGGGTTAACCCGAGTGCTTTTAGCTCCTTGCCGACAATGACCTTCACCACACACACCTGACCTTACCAGACCCCCCCCTCCTCCACCCCACCCCCACCCCATCGTCCCCCCACACTACCTAATAATTCATCCGGCCATTGTAATCGGAGTTGAGGTAGGCAACATTGATTATTTGCACATGTTGCATAACACCTTGGTAAAGTGTACCCTAACTTGTTGCTATATGTATTGTCCTGGTGAAAACTTGTTAATACTATTAGGATTATGGTGACTTGGCTTGCAATGATAAAAGTTGATCAGTATATATCTAAAAATTCCTTGGTTTGATGCCACTTTCCCACTGATGCGATTTCATACGATTTTCGTCGCCGAGGACGTAGTCTTGTCAATTCGCAACGAATTTGTGCGACGTCAACGATTTTGACCGTTAAAAACCGTTGACAAGTTTACAGTCGGCGATGATGTCGCCGATGAGAAAGGCGTAATCGGCGACATTATGCGACGGCATCGGCAAATTGAGCGATGGTTCGCCGATGACCTCGGCGAGAACTGTCACATTTGATTAACATATTGCGAAATAATGCGAAGGATGAACGAATCCTCTGCGTATGTTCTGCGACGTCTTCGGCGAATTAACCGATGGTTCGGCGAATACCTCGGCGAGATTATCCAAAAACTTTTTGCATATATTTCATGGCACAAACATAAGAACATAAGAAAACGGGAGGTTTCAGAAAGCCGATCGGCCAACACAAGGCAGATCCCTGTCACACCCAACCCCAATTACAAGGCCTAATTATAGACCCAACTCACTATTGCCTTGAGGACTGACCTCACCAAAACGGTCAGAGATCGACACAAGATTACGCGGTCTGCAGAGAGCCGATTGGCCCACACCAAGCAGATCCCCCCTCATACCCAACCAACTCGTCGAAAATTTACAAATTTATCTTAAAATCGCCAAACTAATGGGCCGAACGTCATAAAATATGACAACTAATGGGGTTAACCATGAGGAACAAAGGGGACCAGAAAAACGACCCATCTCCCCTTAATTCGGAGATTGGCAATGTCCGGCTTCGCCGGAAACATTTTTCTATAAAATAATGTACAAATTTAGCTTGCTCTCAAAAAAAAAAAATATATATGTTGGCTCGCTACCGCTCACCAGGAAAATATTGAAACCTGGATGGGGGTAAACGTCTTAAAACAGTAGGCTGAACGGGGCCGAACGGATACAAGGCAAAGAGAGAGGGAGAGAAATAGAAAAAAAAAAACGAAGAGAGAGAGAGAGAGAAAGAGAAAACAAAAAACAGCGAGGTGGGCTCAATGTTTACGTTACGGCTTAAAAATTGAGCCCACCTAGCCTTTTTTAGTTTTCTCTTTCTCTTCTTCTCTCCTCGTTTGTTTTCTATTTCTCTCCCTCTCTCTTTGCCTTGTATTCGTTCGGCCCCGTTCAGCCTACTGTTTTAAGACGTTTACCGCCATCCAAGTTTCAATATTTTCCTGGTGAGCGGTAGCGAGCCAACATACATATATTTTTTGTTTGAGAGCAAGCTAAATTTGTACATTATTTTATAGAAAAACGTTTCCGGCGAAGCCGGACATTGCCAATCTCCGAATTAAGGGGAGATGGGTCGTTTTTCCGGTCCCCTTTGTTCCTCATGGTTAACCCCATTAGTTGTCATATTTTATGACGTTCGGCCCATTAGTTTGGCAATTTTAAGATAAATTTGTAAATTTTCGACGAGTTGGGTTGGGTATGAGGGGGGATCTGCTTGGTGTGGGCCAATCGGCGCTCTGCAGACCCCGTAATCTTGTGTCATCTCTGACCATTTTGGTGAGGTCAGTCCTCAAGGCATTAGTGAGTTGGGTCTATAATTAGGCTTTGTAATTGGGGTTGGGTGTGACAGGGATCTGCCTTGTGTTGGCCGATCGGCTTTCTGCAGACTCCCGTTTTCTTATGATCTTATGTTTGTGCCATGAAATATATGCAAAAAGTTTTCGGATAATCTCGCCGAGGTATTTGCCGAACCATCGCTTAATTCGCCGAAGACGTCGCAGAACATACCAGAGGATTCGTTCATCCTTCGCATTATTTCGCAATATTTTATTTAAATGTGACAGTTCTCGCCAAGGTCATCGGCGAACCATCACTCAATTTGCCGATGACGTCGCATAATGCCGCTGATTCGTCTTACCCATCAGCGACATCGTCGCCGAGTGTAAACTTGTCAACGGTTTTTAACGGTCAAAATCGTTGACGTCGCACAAATTCGTTGCGAATTGACAAGACTACGTCCTCGGCGACGAAAATCGTATGAAATCGCATCTGTGGGAAAGGGGCAAAAGGATATTAATTAGTCAAGATATAGGGGACAGTACGGTCTTGAACACAAAAAAATCTTGGGTGAGGGTTGGTCCTATCTAGAGTGAGGTTTGGTATCCTCTACCCTACCTTAGCCGTTTCTGTGTCTTAAATCTAATCAGCATCAATACGCGTTCAGACTCGTGGCATGTTTGTGTGAATATGAATATTAATACACCATAAGTCATTGTGTGCCATCTATACCAAGCCATTGTGGCAACGGGCATCCGAGCAATACCATCTTTTAGTTGCCGTCCAGACTTCTTTGCCTGTCAGACATTAAACCCACAGACTTGAGCCTATTTGTTGATCAGAATATATAGCTCAGAATTTGCCTTATGAGAAATTGTTATTGGCAACACAATATAATGTATGCACTGATTTAGGGAAAATTCTTATCCGTGTCTGTCTGGTCAATGTTGATGAGAGAGAGAGAGAGACTTACATAGATACACTGGGCACACAGTTCTTACGATTCCTGCGAGGTGGCCAGGACTTAATCTTCATAGAGATAGCAACCCTATGATAAAGTGGAATGAATGGTGAGCAAAGATGAAGGCTCTCTCCCCACCCTCCGCTCCCTCCGGCAATTTGACATACATGAAAACAGTTAGAAATGAATATCCTTACAGTGTTAGGAAAGTAGTATAGTTAGAAATGGAAAGGAAAAGGCATGCACACCTTCACTTATTTTCTGCTCTATTCAACTGAAAGCAGTATTAATTTCTGCCAGGTTCTCTTGTCAGTGATCAGTTTCTACTCCAGACCAACTTCTCTGTGATATGAGTCGAACCTTTTTGTTTTAATGTGTATTTTGAGTAGCTGTCTATAACTTCATTAGGGAGCTTATTCCAATAACAAATAATATTGTAGGTGATGAAATGTTTTGTTGTGTCTAGGTTTGCTTTCCTGCCTGCTAGTTGTAATATGTTTCCTCTTGTGGAACCTTTTTTGGCTGTCATAAATAGATTATTAGAATTTACGTTACTAAATCCTTTTAGTATCTTAAAACACTCTCAGCTGTCCCATTATTCTCCATTTCTTAAGCGAAAACATATTGAGTTCTCTTTATCTCTCATTGTATGGTTTATTTCCAAAGGAAGGGATCAACTGTGTTGCTCTACGCTGAACGCATTCGAGTTTTTCTGTCTTATATTAAGTAGAGAGACCAAAACTGCACAGCATACTCCAGAGGCGGCCTCACAATACTTTTATATATTGGTACAACTATGTCTACTATGACAATGAACATTTACTTTAATTAATCATAATGCTCTATTTGCTTTGTTAGATGCTGCGATGCATTGGCTTGTAGATTTTAGATTTTCGTTGATAAGCACTTCTAGGTCTGTTATCTGTGATACGCTCTTTATCTTTTCTCCATTCGTGTGGTATTCTTATTTGTTGTATTGGGAGCCTAATTGTAGTAGCGGGCATTTGTTTACATTAAAATGCATCTGCCAATTTTCTGACAACTCCGATATTTTGTTTAGACCTGATTGTAGGCTAATTCTATCGCTTTCCGAGATTTATTGTATTTCCTATTTTTGTGTCATCGGCGAATTTGGAAACTATATTATTGATGCTGTTGTCTATATCATTAATATATATTATGAACAATATTGGACCCATTACTGAACCCTGGGGAACTCCACTAGTCACTGAGTCCAATCTGATTCCACTTCATTAATAATTACTCTTTGATTTTGCTTTCTTTCTTTCTTTCTTTCTTTCATTCTTTCGAGAGAGAGAGAGAGAGAGAGAGAGAGAGAGAGAGAGAGAGAGAGAGAGAGAGAGAGAGAGAGAGAGAGAGACTAAACACTGTCCGTGTATATAATGCTATCGCTACAACATCTCCAATCCAGTGGTCTTATAACCGTGGGTGTCCTATCCCGCTTAGGCTACTCACATTTTATTGTGGCCATACTTAGATGATTTCGTCAAGCTTAAAACATGTGTTTACTAATTAAAGAAGTAAATCTAACCCAGTAACCCTTTTGATTGACACAGATTCTTCGTAAACTTGATAGCCTAATGTCATCTGAATGTAACTAGAATAGCACTTAAGAAAACACTTAAGAAGATAGCCATAGTACTGAACAATTACAGAAAACTACCTCCGTTCCCTCCAGTGCACCAAATAGAGGAGCGTGTAGGGATGCCACCTTTAGTAGGTCATAAATAAGTAATGTAAGCCTGAAACACCACACCAACAAGAAAGGTTAATTTGGTCGGGGTGTGGTGGTGGGGCCTTTGATGGTGTGGTGGGAGTGGGGTGCTGGTGTATTGTTGGACTTATGATAGTGTCGTGGTATTGGTGTGATGGTGGTGTGATGGTGTGATGTGATGTGTGGTGTGATGTGTGGTGTGGATGGTGTAGTACAAGACGGTGTGTTGAAATGGATAGAAAATTGGCTCTGCGACAGAAAGCAAAGAGTAGTCATAAACGGTAAGGCATCTAAATGGACCAATGTAAGTAGCAGGGTACCCCAGGGATCGGTACTAGGACCAATTATCTTTCTGATTTACATCAACGACATAGATGAGGGTCTCACCTGTACAATCTCAAAATTTGCTGACGATACAAAAATTGCAAATAGCGTACTCTCAAAAGAACAAGTTGACGATATGCAACACAATCTAGATAAATTGTCACATTGGGCCCAAATTTGGCAAATGAGTTTCAATGCGGATAAATGTAAAGTACTACATATCGGATACCTAAATGAGAAAGCAAACTATTCGATGAATGGCACTCAGCTTAAGAATGTAAACAGAGAAACCGATCTGGGAGTAACAATATCGAGTAACCTAAAACCGAGTCAACAATGTTCAGAAGTTGTTAAGAAGGCAAACAAAATAATTGGCTTTATAGGCAGGTAATTTGAGCATAAATCCAAAGACTTATCCTAACCCTTTACAATTCCTTAGTCCGCCCTCTTCTGGAATACTGCGTTCAATGCTTTTTTTTTTTTTTTTTTTTCTATATTCCAACTACTCCCTCTCGGGCATAGGCTGAGAGCCTGCACATTCCACCGCCCAACACGGTGAAGCCCGTGAGGTCTTGTTCCAGTCTGGGGAGTGAGACATGCGAAGCATCCATCATGGCTCGAAGCAGCTCCATCTCTGAAGCGGCCGGTTGCTTCGCTCAAGTGCTTCACCGTCTCACCCTCCAGACTCAGACCCTCACTCTCAGAACGCCACCTATTGAGCAGTGAACTCACTAGGCATTGTCCCCCTGTAACATATTTTGAATATGGGAATATTCATACAGTGTTATTTAATCAGGGAACAACGAGGGTATTTTTTTGGCATTTCGGTGGGCTTTGTGGTAATGCACTGATACTAGGTACAGCACAAATTCAATCCCAATAATATCTTCCCATTGACATATCGGGATTTGAACCCGGGTCCATTGGATTACCAATCCAGTGGCATGACCACTCCACCACACCTCCCCTTGTGCCCTTATTACCAAAAAGACATAAACAAGCTAGAACGAGTTCAACGTAGAGTTACCAAAATTATACCTAGCCTAAAGAACAAACCATACGAAGAGCTTCTTGGAGAATTAAATCTATTTCCTTTAACCCAGCGCAGATTAAGAGGTGACTTAATTAAAGTGTTCAAAATCATCAAAGGCATCGACAATATGAACTGTAGTAAGTACTTCACTATCGACCAATCTAATTACACGCGGGGAAACGGTTGCAAAATTATTGGTAAATCTTTTAACTCGCACGAATCTAAGAATTTCTTCTTCAATCGATTTGTCAACTTGTGGAATGGGCTTCCCCGAGACGTTATAGACTGCAGCACCGTTGATTCATTTAAACTCCGCCTAGACAAATATCTCGCATCAAACCCGCCACTGCGTTTGTAAATGAATAACTTTATTTTATCCTCCCCTCAGTTACTAACCCATATGTCCCCTACTAACTTCCTAGTCCTGCCACGGACATTAGTTCCAGGGCAGTAGTTCCCTTTCCAATGTTCCCTTACCCACTCTAAACCACTGTTTGGACACTTGATCCTCAGTGTTTTGGAGGACAAGCAGCCTAGAAGGGTCACTAGACCTGTTGTTGCTTAATTTTCTTTGTACTCTTTGTAGGTGTAGTTTGATGGTCTCGTGATGTGGTCATGGAAGTATGGTAGTATCGTAACAGTTGTAGTGTTGGCTTCATTCTACGGTGGAAGAGTAGTAATAATTGGTGGTGTGGTAGAAATGTGGTGCTTGTGTGATAGTGTGGTGGGATTGTCGTAATGGTGAGGTCGGAGGATGGTTATGGTGTGGAAGGGTGGTGGTGGTTTCTTGATGGTGTTGTGGTGTTATTTCACAAACAAAGTATTGAACATAAACCACACACACACACACATACAGATATTGCTTCATTACACCAATAATTCATATATTCACTACATCACACATTCACTACATCATACTCACCAAACACATTATACCTACATTGCAAATCCTCTCATGTTTTCTTTGACTACAATTTTCTCAGCATCCTTACTCTTATTTTGCATTTTTCTTTCCTGATGTTTTTTTTCTCCTTCTCTGTGTTACATATTTAAATTGGGTATTGAACTCGTTTTCTGTCTGAGTAAAAACGCTTCTGTATGTTTGGTCTACAACCTCGTTTGGATTGTCTTAGTGTTTTTGTTTCTTTTCATTTCCCATTTCTTAATCCTAATTGTGATTGAAAACTTTAAATTGCACTTTTATATCACAACTCTATTTCTTCGCTTCATTCATTGCTTCAACATTTGGCAATCAAATCATTATTTTTTTACTACAATATAGGGTAATGTAAACCGATATGCGGGAGTCCCCTCACCCCTCTGCAATACGGGATACCTCGGAACCAATTTCACTAGAGAAAATGGGATTTCAGAGGACAGCACTAGCGATCAATATAGATGATATCTTACACCAGCACCAATCACCATCAAGAGATCCTTGCTCGTACCCTGCTGGAAAAAAAATAATATATGAATAAATAATATAAAAGTCAAGCATCAACTCCCGCTGTTCTAAACAACCCTTCTTCCACTCAACACCACCATAGCCAATGTCAGCCCAACTCTATCCGGCAGCTTAATGTTGTCAACTACCAACAGCATACATAAGAAAGGAACCATGAAACAAACAAACGAACAAATATGACCTCTGCCAGCAAAACAAAAAGTCCGTCACAACAATACCACGTAAACAACAGCAGCATGGTATTGCAAGAATCGTACCACCATAGCAGTGCATCTTATGAAGCATGCAAACTCTGCAGTAGATGCCTAACCGCGTTATCCCGAACAAGCCTCCAACCTTGCCACCGATCTACAGAGAATTAAAATCTAAGGACAAATGGATTGGTCAACGAGAGCTTCAATGCCAGACCATATATGCCATCATCACTGAGCATCTATGGACCTACCTGTACACCACCAAGAGTCCCGAACCAACGTCTCTCCCACCACAAAGACCGTAATATGAGCCGTTCTTGGGAACTTATGATGGGAATTATCACCAAATGTATGAAATCAATAGCTCTTCCCTTTGTTGTCAATAGATAAGCCTACATAAGCTAATGAAATGTTGAATCCGTGCATGACGCCTATATCATGAACCTTGCCATGGATACGAAGTGTTTAGTCCATGGAGTACATGGCTCGCAAACGCTGTACAGTCGACACAAAAGTCCTGTTGCCTCCCCAACCAAGCAATGGCCAGTGATATTCATAGACTCGAGAATCTGTGTTATCTGTTGGCATAAACATGTACGGTCTATATACCTAACATTTTCAATTCTATGAGTATTGCAGTTCCCGGTGAGGTAGGGGAGGTAACAGGACTTTTGTCGCTGGCTGTACATATTATCATGCCAGCAGCTTCACTTTAAGCTTCATTACCACAACAAAGTGTCTTCCAATAACAAGTAAACATTGTCTCTCAGATTGTGTACTATGTGTAGTCCGAGTACCTGTGTAAGTCTATGCAACTCGGCAATCTCTATCTCCCTTCTCTCTCTCTGCCTACAATAAATGGCCAAAACCAATATTTGGTTCCCATGGCACTCATGTCTGATTCTAATGTTTGTGATCACATCAACAGGCTCTCTCTCTCTCTCTCTTGTGTTATCTTTTTGATATGCCAGAATGCAATATTGCAACAATTGCTACCAACGAACCCGGCCTACCACTACCAGCATTGTTGGCGCCATTGCCATTCATTACGCCCACGATGTACAACTTGTAATTAAGTTCTCCTTTGCCGGATACACCAACTAAGATGGACCCAAGTCACCCCGGAAATACAACAATCACCCCCATTAGCTCAGGAAGTGGACAGTCTCCCCTCCACAGCCAACCACCAGAAAACGAGTTTGTTCTACCTGCCCCACCTCTCACTAGCCCTACAGTTAACACCTCCATGAGAGAGGGGTTCACCTATCATAAAAAGATAAATAAAATAGCAAATACATACGCCCATAATATATCCCCTTAAACAGGTTATATGACAAACTCTTGATGACACAATATAATACAGGAACACATATTCAAGCTTTTCTACGAGTGTAATATTCAAATATGCAAATGGAAGTCGAGTGCTGGTCTAGAACAAAAACTTGTACAATTAATCTAGCGCTAACCTTCTATAAACTCGCTAAGTTTCTGAATAATATAATATACAGATTCTTCCGAAATTCGAAGACATTCTGAAATAGTTTGAAAAAGATTTGTGTATTGAATTTTGTATAGTATAGAAAAGGTCAAGGTAGTTGAAACAATTGATGCTCTTATATTATGTTGTGGTTCCAGATAAATGTTTAGTGTACTGTACAGTCGTGTTAAGGGGGTTGGGTTAATATTTTAGTATATTATTTATAGATATATGTTTATATATTTTTGAGATTCCTTGCTAAACCTCCATCAAGCTTTAAAAGAAAACTAAAATCGAGATTAATGTGTAAATTTATCGGTAGAAAAGTGTCCAGGCCGAAGACCAGTTCCTATAATTACAGGCTCGCTATCGCTCGCCAGAAATAAATTGACACCTAAATGGCACGAAAGGTCTTAGTAATGACCAAGAAATGGGCGAAAGTCTTAAAATTTGAAAACTAATGGGGCTAAATATGAAGAAGAAGGTGGTTCAAGGAACTACGAATACTTTCCCTTAACCCCTTCTGTACCGAATCCGTTCCCTTAACCCCTTCTGTACCGAATCCGTTCCCTTAACCCCTTCTGTACCGAATCCGTTCCCTTAACCCCTTCTGTACCGAATACTTTCCCTTAACCCCTTCTGTACCGAATACTTTCCCTTAACCCCTTCTGTACCGAATACTTTCCCTTAACCCCTTCTGTACCGAATCCGTTCCCTTAACCCCTTCTGTACCGAATCCGTTCCCTTAACCCCTTCTGTACCGAATACTTTCCCTTAACCCCTTCTGTACCGAATACTTTCCCTTAACCCCTTCTGTACCGAATCCGTTCCCTTAACCCCTTCTGTACCGAATACTTTCCCTTAACCCCTTCTGTACCGAATCCGTTCTTTTAACTTTATTCTGGCTACAATTAAACTATTTTATTCAGTTTAAAAAGGGCCTCCATCAAATAACAAACTTCTAACTACCTCACTTAACCCTTTTTACTACCATAGATCCTTCTTAAACTGTACATAATCGTCTAAATAAAGCCGGAATAAAACCGCAAAGACGTCGCCGGTATAGAAGGGGTTAAGCTGGATAGACTATAGATACTACAGTTCACACTTTGCTTTGCTCTCAGTCTAGGGAACTATGCAATATAGGTTTGTCCCCTGTAGTGCTTTATAAATGTCCACAAGCTCCTTAACACATTCAGTACCAGATATCCTTTTAACTTTATTCTCGTTAATATTTTACACGATTTTGTACAGTTTAATAAGGATCTGTGGTAGTAAAAAGGGTAAATTGAAATAGTTTGAAGCCTGTTAATTGTTAGGGGCCCTATTAAAACTGAATAACATCGTGTAACACTAGCTAGAATAAAGTTAAAAAGCCGTCTCTGGTACAGAAGGGGTTAACCCATTTAGTACCGGTCACGTCCTTCCATAATATTCTGGCAACTATTAGAGGGTTTAATTCAGCTTAGGAAGGACATCTAACCAATAAAAGGATACAGACTATCTCAGTTAATCCTTTTAGTTACCACAGAGCCTTCCTAAGCTTAATCAAATCGTCTAATGCTTGCCAGAATATGATGCAAAGGACGTCACCGGTACTGTTTGGGTTAACATTTACCCGTTCAGTACCGGTTCCGTCCTTTTAACTTCCTTCTGGCTACTATTAGATGATTTTGTTCAGTTTTAAACGGGCCTCCAGCAATTTACCCATTCTGTACCGTGGACATCTTGTTCACATTATTATAGCTATTAATCGATTTTATTCAGTCTAGGAAGGTCCTTTAGCAATTATAAGGCTTCGAACTTTTTCAATCAACCCTTTTAGCTACCACAGATCCTTTCTAAGCTGCATAAAGGCGTCTAAATAGTGCTAACATAATGTAGAGCAGAAGTCGCTGGTACAGAAAGGGTTAAGAGGCTTTGAACTATCATAATTAACCCTTTTTACTACCACAGATCCCTCTTAAGCTTCATAAAATCGTCTAAATATACCGAGATTAAAATTAAAAAGACGTCGTCGGCACTGTAGGGATTAAAAAGACGTCGTCGGCACTGTAGGAATTAAAAAGACGTCGTCGGCACTGTAGGAATTAAAAAGACGTCGTCGGCACTGTAGGAATTACAAATCCTTTGTCAGTCAGTCAGTAGCCAGCACTTACTCCAACAACGGGTAGGGAGGATTAGCATGAACCACGAGAAAGGAAAAAAAGGTGACAGGAGAAGAACACAATGTCATATTAAGTAACATCCCGTTCATAACATTTATCATCAATTACAGACCCCAATGCGCTTGAATATACTCATTAAAGCATATGGTCATCCCGGGATTCGAACTCGGGACACCACGCCCAGAACATAAGCATCTAAAACATTACACCACCAACACCGTTGCCCACAAAAAGCAAGCACACAAGCATTCATAACCATATATATTTCCCATAGTACTTATCAAATTTCCGCAAACTCTTTGACTTTAAATATCCATTGTAACTTCTTGTAAAGCTCTCATTGTTCCACCTCCCTCATCCCTGCTCACTTTCTGTCCCTGTAACGACTACTTAGGGAGCATTATAAAGAGATAACACTCACTCTCGCTCTCTCCCTTGCTTTTGTATGTTTTGCGTCTTTCCTATTAACCCACTGAGCCCCAGCTAGTTTATAATAAATGTACCACCAGGGACCGGCTGTTTCTGATTTTTTTTTTTCCCAGAAACAATAGCGAATGGGTTAGGAATGAAGGAAAACCACAAAAAAACAATCGAAAAGATCAAAAATTGGTCCTACGGAGCCCCCGAAAGTTGATTTTACAAGAGTAAAAAATTGAAGGCAATAACACCCAAAATACCGGTTTGTGCACGCTCACGCACACGCGGTTGGACTTTGAGAGTTTTCAACCATCGGCATGGTTGTATGGGATACTTACACAGTTCCCATACAAATCTGAGCCCTCTAGGTACCATAGGACCGGAGTAAATGGGACCGGACCGGCCAGGACACATGGTTTGCGTCGCTGGGGTTTAGCGTTACATACATTGTGGACGCAAACCCTGCGTCGCTGGGGCTCAGTGGGTTAAGACTTCTTATTTTTGTTTACTCCCGTTACATCCGTTACATATTCCCAATTACACATATATTTGTTCTCCGCGTATTCTATTCCTATACATTTGTTTTCCCTTCCACCCAACTTTCCGTTCCTTTCCTAACATCCCTATTAGTTTTTTTAATCTTTCTCTCTCTCTCTCTCTCTCTCTCTCTCTCTCTCTCTCTCTCTCTCTCTCTCTCTCTCTCTCTCTCTCTCTCTCTCATATTCTCCTCTGGTTCTGCTTCAAGTCCTTTCACCTCCCATCATGAACATTTGTTGTCTATATGTGCCCTCTTAGGATCGATGACGCAATTCTTTTCTGTTTTCTGGCTATTATTACACGATTTTATTCAGATTAGGAAGGGCATATGGAAGTCAGAGGTTTAGTTGAGATAGTGTGTCCCCTTTAAATGGCCACAGATCCTTCCTCATTTGTATAAAATCGTCTAATGATAGCCAAAATAAACGGCTAAAACACGTCATATCCTTAAGGGGAGATGGGTCGTTTTTCTGGTGCCCTTTCGCCCTCGTGTTAAGTCCCATTTATTTTGAGATTATCAGACGTTCGGTCTATTAGTTTGGCGATTCTAACACCCTTTGCCCCATTTCGTTGCCAATTGTACGACCTTTCGTGCCATAACTGCCATTTAGGTGTCGATTTTTTCCTGGCCAGCGATAGCGAGCCTGAAATATTAAGAGGAACCGAATTCTTCTACAGAACAATGTACAAATCTATCTTGAAGATTGTCTAGGGGGTGTTTTCTAAGCTTGATGGAGATTTAGCGAGGAAACTAAGAAATAAAGGAATAGATGAATTAATAGACCAAAAAAACGGCCCATCTCCCCTTAAATGGCTTAGTTACCCTCTCACCTATCCTCCAGCTCCCCTCCCCCCACTTTATGCTACTCCCTTCTCCTCCCTACTTAAATGACATGAAAGGTCTTTAAATTGACAAGGAAATGGGGCAACAGGTCTGAAAATAGCCAAACTAATGGTGCAAACGTCTTCAAACCTCAAACCATATGGGGATAAACACGACGGAGAATACAATCATCTAGTATAGTGGTAAGCGAGGAATACAATCATCTAGTATAGTGGTAAGCGAGGAATACAATCATCTAGTATAGTGGTAAGTGAGGAATACAATCATCTAGTATAGTGGTAAGCGAGGAATACAATCATCTAGTATAGTGGTAAGCGAGGAATACAATCATCTAGTATAGTGGTAAGCGAGGAATACAATCATCTAGTATAGTGGTAAGCGAGGAATACAATCATCTAGTATAGTGGTAAGCGAGGAATACAATCATCTAGTATAGTGGTAAGCGAGGAATACAATCATCTAGTATAGTGGTAAGCGAGGAATACAATCATCTAGTATAGTGGTAAGCGAGGAATACAATCATCTAGTATAGTGGTAAGCGAGGAATACAATCATCTAGTATAGTGGTAAGCAAGGAATACAATCATCTAGTATAGTGGTAAGCGAGGAATCCCTAACCTCTTTTCCTCCTATGGCATCACTTTCCATGACTCTCTCCTCACTCCTTGTATATATCTTAAGGGAAGGTGTGTGGGGGGGTTTTCTGGACCCCCTTTTCCTTCATGTTTAGCCACATAAAGGTGGATCTTGGGGATTTATTTTAAGCTTGTTGGAGTAGGGCTAGGAAGGTAAACCTACCCCCTTAACTTCCTCATGTTGCGCTGGTTATTTTCATCTCTTGCTATAGCTTCACTGTAGGGGCACTGTACGGTCTGTACCGGTGACGTCTTTCTAATTTTATTCTTGGTAATATTATACAATTGTATTCAGTTTTAAAAGAGCATCCAGCAATTAATAGGCTTCGAACTATCTCGCATAACCCTTGTTGCTGCCATCGATCCTTTTATAACTGCTCACAATCGTCTAAATATAACTAGAATAAAATGCAAAAGACGTCGCCGGTACAGAAGGGGTTAATACCTCTGCTCACCGCTACCTCCAATAGTATCTTACCTTCCATAAATTCTGTATCCGCAGTAAAAGAAGGAAGGGAAGTAAGGGTTGGGAAGGAAAAGGAGGGGGGAAAGGGAAGGGGAGAATGAAGGGAGGAAAGGGGGTTGGAAGGAAAATGAGGAGGGATTAGAAGGGATGGAGAAAGGGGGTTGGGATGGAAAAGGGAGGGAGGAAAGGGGAGTAAAAGAAGGGAGGGAGGAAAGGGTTAGGAAGTGAGAGGAAGGAGGGAAGGAAGGGCAAGGGAAAGGGAGTAAAAGAAGACAGAGAGGAAAGGGGGGGGTAGTAAGAGGAGGGAGGGTGAGAAAGGGAGTAGAGGGAGTAAAAGGGAAGAAATGGTTGGAGAGTAAGAGGGAGGGAGGGACAAGTGGATGATATATTAATTAAATAAAGTGTATTCGAGGCGGACACATATTATTACCTAATTTACTAAAGTGGGTTCATCTCTCTTAACCATTATGACCTTTCTCTCTCTCTCTCTCTCTCTCTCTCTCTCTCTCTCTCTCTCTCTCTCTCTCTCTCTCTCTCTCTCTCTCTCTCTCTCTCTCTCTCGGATTAGCTATCTTTACTAGGATTAACAGAAGGAAGTCCTGACCACCTTGCTGGGATCGTAAGGGCTGTGTGGTCAGTGTATGTATTTAAATCTCTCTCTATCTCTCTCTCTCTGTAAATAGATATCTATTATTCAGAGGAGTCGAAATCGCTAACATGAGAGCAAGTGAGTTTGTCGTGCATCCGCCTTTGGCTTTGAAACTAGGATAGAGAAAGTGATGGTAATTGCTTCAGACACCTACGTTTCAGTGAGGAAAAGAAGATCAGGAGATGATTGGCCTGACTGTGGCAATGGTGCCCATCTTAGGGAAATGGCTCTGGAAACCTTATCCTCTCTAGTTCCGTCAGTGCTAGTGAGACTGAAGTACATGTCAGACTTTATGTTGATTATTGCAGTGTAATCTCATAATGAGAGGAGTTATTTAGAAGACAAAAAGCTATTATATGCTAAACTAGACTCTATTGTGGACCGATGCCATGCTCGGGACACTCTTGGTGTCTTGTGGGATAAGAATGTGGTTACTGGCACAGACAGGGCTGGCTACAAGATCTGTGTAGGCCCTCTTGGTTAAGGTAACAGGAATATCAATAGCACTCTCTTCCTGAACTTAGCGATATCCAAGAAGTTGAAGATTACGGGATCCTGGTCCCAGAGACCAAACATACAATACTGGAAATGGTATCCCAACACTGGCAATGCTATGAAAGAGATTGATCATGTTCTTGTAAACATTCATTGCAGAATCCTTCAGTACTTCAGGGTGTACATGAGTGCTGACTTATTTGCTACCAACCACCGGCTTGGTGTTGATATTCTAAGGCTGCACATGAAAATAAGAAACCATCTCAAAAAATATATCCTCATGGTTTTCATCTTGAAAGATATTTCAGGGATGAGGAGTGTGTGAGGGAGTACAAAGGAGTACAAAGGAAATCAAGCAACAACAGGTCTGGTGACCCTTCTAGGCTGCTTGTCCTCCAAAACTCTGAGGATCAATTGTCCAAACAGTGGTTTAGAGTGGGTAAGGGAACATTGGAAAGGGAACTACTGTCCAGGAACTAAAGTCCGTGGCAGAAGTAGGAAGTTAGTAGGGGACAGAGGGGTTAGTAACTGATGGGGGGGGATAAAAAAAAGTTATTCATTTACAAACGCAGTCAGTCGCGGGTTTGATGCAAGATATTTGTCTAAGCGAAGTTTAAATGAATCAACGGTGCTGCAGTCTATAACATCTCGAGGAAGCCCATTCCACAAGTTGACAACTCAATTGAAGAAGAAATTCTTAGATTTGTGCGAGTTAAAAGATTTGCCGATAATTTTGCACCCATTTCCCCGCGTGTAATTAGATTGGTCGATAGTGAAGTACTTACTACAGTTCATATTGTCGATGCCTTTGATGATTTTGAACACTTGAATTAAGTCGCCTCTTAATCTGCGCTGGGTTAAAGGAAATAGATTTAATTCTCTAAGACGCTCTTTGTATGGTTTGTTCTTTAGGCTAGGTATAATTTTGGTAACTCTACGTTGAACTCGTTCTAGCTTGTCTATATCTTTTTGGTAATAAGGGCACCAGGATTGAACGCAGTATTCCAGAAGAGGGCGGACTAAGGAATTGTATAGGGTTAGAATTACTTTTTTGGATTTATGCTCAAATGACCTGCCTATAAAGCCAATTATTTGTTTTGTTTTCTTAACAACTTCTGAACATTGTTGACTCAGTTTTAGGTTACTCGATATTGTCACTCCCAGATCGGTTTCTCTGTTTACATTCTTGAGCTGAGTGCCATTCATCGAATAGTTTGCTTTCTCATTTTGGTACCCGATATGTAGTACTTTACATTTATCCGCATTGAAACTTATTTGCCAAATTTGGGCCCAACGTGACAACTTATCTAGATTGTGTTGCATATCGTCAACTTGTTCTTTTGAGAGTACGCTATTTGCAATTTTTGTATCGTCAGCAAATTTTGAGATTTTGAGATTTTTTGAGATTTTGAGGGAGTATGAAGTGACAGTCTTAAAATGGTTTGAAATACATGGCTCCATGGAGGACCCTGTGAAACTGTGGGATAGCTTATGACAGCGGTGACAGCTGTTGAATGCTTTCGAATTATGCTAAGGTCAAAGAGGGCCTTTGTATCAGGTGAGACACTGAACTATATAGAGGAGAACCATGCTTTCAAACTTACTTGAGACTGAAGGTCCAACACATAACATTGTCCCATAGAGCAAGAGGTTTCCTGCAAAGAAATATGGAAAGATACGTCAGAGGAAATGCTGAGGAGGTTGAGGGCTATTTCATTGTAAATTACTTCTGGCCTACTTACTGGGCCCTGAAGAAGCACCTCTTCAAGTCTACATCCTAGGTTAACTAAGTTCAAATGGCAAATGGCCGAGTCATAGCAGATACTATGAGTGTAGTGCCCTTGGGCTGAGTACATTGAGCAATTGTATGTGGCTGCAACCCTGGTAGAGTAATTCAACCAGTAAATGAACATCCCTCGGTTCCTGATCATCCTATTGGCAAAGACCCGCCCTCCGTTTCTGAAGTACGGGAGACTGTGGCCAGGCTGAGGGGTGGAAAGGTTCCTTGCATCTGTTGCATTTATGGAGAACTATTGACAGCCGAGAATAAATTCATGATCCATGAGTTACATGCAGTCCTGTCTGGCAAACTGGTACCATTCTCCTTAACTGAAGAAGAGGATTTGTCATCTCCTTCTGCATAGGGAAAGGACTGCAACAACTACCATGGCGTTACGCTGCTCAGTGTGCCAGGGATATTTCTTTGCTTATAATATTTCTAAAGTTAATTCGGAGTTACCTACTAAAAGGTCAGAGAGACCTGAGCAGTCTTTCTTCATGCCAAATAAGTCAACATTGGCCGCCGTCATTTTAATCCTTAACCGACGGTGACCGTCATATGACGAGAGCAAAAATATTGGCCACCCCTAAGGTGCCCGTCATATGACTTGTGCCTTTTTGAGGCCATTATGAGCGATGAGAGAGAGAGCGTGCATTGCAAGGAGAACAGGCGGGCTCAGTCCGCTCCCGGCAGTGGCGGTCCCAGCACTGGAATCTACTGTATCTCCTCCGTACTTACGTACCTCTCAAAATAAGGATAAATCCGGTGAAAAATCCTCATTTTAGGGTATTTTCACTTTCAGTTGCACGATTGTTGCAAGAGAACGCATTGTCGTACAAGAATGATTCAATATCATTGGAAAGCTCGTTCTTTGCTCTTTTACGGATACATATTTATATTACGCTTTGGCTCTTGCTTATGCATGAAAAAGAGCATGGAATGAAGCTCATTTTCGGTAAATAATCCGTCAGGCGCTACCATGATACCCTCCCACCCCTCCGCGGGTTGGGAGTTAAAAAAGGGCTGCTTGCAGTATAGGTCAATCTCAGAAAGGCATTTGACAATGTGGTAGCTTCTCTAACTCTGTGGAATACCTTCATCAATTATTAACCTGGTGTCCAGACTTTATACAAGAGAAAAGAGAGCTGTCAAGTGTGGTGTGCAGGCCTCCCATTGTGTCCATGTAAACTCAGCCATAAGACAGTGATGCTTGCTGGCACCCTCACTTCTCAACACTAGTATGGATTGGTTACTGGACTGGACAGTCAGTCGTAGTCAATGTGGAGCATAGGTCGTTAATATCAAGATCACTGCCTTTGACTTTGCTGATGACGCAGTGATCCTAGTGGAGTCGCTAGAGATTCTTAAACTAGTTTTCGAGGCACTACATAAGGAGGCGAAGACCCAGGGTCTAAAGGTCTCTTGGACTTAGACTAAGTTGACTGTGTCTATGAAGTGTCTTCGCATCATCATGGGGTACCGCTGAATTGACCATATTATCAGAGCAGCACCAACTCTCTGAAACTGATGGAAGACATATTGGGTGCATAGTCCATGAACACCAGCTTTGGTTATATGGACACTTGGCCCACCTCCCAGAAAAGTTTACCCTGCTCATGCAATTGTTTTGGCAGGTGACAAATCTGAGTGGAAGACACCTTGAGGAATACTACGTGACTGTTAGTATCCTTCCGGTAGGCACGGTATATAAACATGTGTAAAAATATTCCTTCTAAAACCATGACAGTGCCGGGAAATGTCTGAAATTTGTATGGCACATAGAAAGTAGTGGCATCTTTCCATACCACACCTTCAACTCCTCACCCCCCCCCCCCCCTCTCCCTCCCTCAAATTGGCACGTGTTCCAGCAGTTGATGGGCCCTTCCTCCCCGGGCTGTCTTACCAAATGACGGTAGCCCCTACCCGGGCGATATGGCTGAAAAACGTCTAGGCATAGGCTACCGTATTTATGTTTATTTTCACTGCTAGAACTTTCCCACTCATCTATAATCGTAGTGCGGTTTTCAATCTGTATTTTGGCATTGAGTAGAGCTCTGTAAGTCAACTGGTTCAGTTGTGATGACGATTTCAGTGGAGCCAATATTGCAGAGATGTTGCCAATATGGGGGCTTTTTAGCACTAATTTCGTCATGACGTCAGAACAATAATATTGAGGAGTCTTCTCCTTCTTGTTTTGGGAGGTGCGGTGACGAACGCTTGGGTTTGTTGACATACGTCGTACGCACGGCGTTCGGACCAAGCTTAATTAGGCTATTAAGCTCATGCCTTAGATAAGGCATACCGGGTAGCGGCCCTTCTTTCGTGCTGTCCTTACCTAAGGCAGACCGGGTAGGAAGGGTTAAGGGGAAGTATTTGTGTTTTTCTGAACCCCCTTTTTCTTCATGTTTAGCACCATTACTTTTCAAATGTTAAGACTTTAGCCCATTTCTATGTCAATATTATGATCTTTAGTGCCATTAAGGTGTAGATTTTTTCCTGGCAAGCGATAGTGAGCCTGTAATTTAAGAAGAACCACGCCGAAGGCTGAGATGTTTTTCTACCCAAAAATTACAAATTTATCTTGAAAGGGGTCTTTGGGATTTTTATTTTGTTAAGCTTAATAGAGGTCTAAGGAAAATATAGTAAACCAATATATATACCAATGATAGTACAAACGTTTTAATAAAATAACGTCCCATTAAGGAATTTTGACCATTCATGACGGAAGATGCTTGGGGTGGACCGATTCGCGACCTGGAAACTAGCACGGAGAGACCCCTGGGAATGGTGAATGGTGCCGGAGGGAAAGTTCAGCTAAGTGCAGCCGCGGCTTAAGCCCCCAGTGAGTGATTTATATATTGATTTATCTTTGATAAATTGATATGCCACGATATTTTCCTATTAAAGGTGCTTATCACGACCAATATAACTTAATTGGATATTATGGACATTTCAATTCCTCGTTTCACACCTATAATATTTTACAGTACAAGCGTCCCTGCACGTACCGGTAATTATTGTTGAACATATTATTTAAAGGGGGTCATAGGGTTTTTCTGGACCTATTTCTCCCTCATGTATACCCCCATTTGTTTTGAGATTATACGACATTCGCCCTAATAGTTTGACGATTTTAAGAGCTTTCGTCCTTTTTGTTTGTCAATAATATTACCTTTTTGTGTCATTTAGGTGTTGAATTTTTCCTAGCGAGCAATAGCGAGCTTATAATTTTGAAAGAATCGGCCTTCGGCCATGACATATTTTCTACCGAGAAATGTACAACATTTTCTGGAAGGTGGATGTTGGGTATTTATTTTTAGTGTGATGGAGGTCTAGGGAGGAAATTAAGATAATAATACATTTCGCAGATAGCTTCGTCAGTGACCTGATGAAGCTATCTGCGAAAACGTTGTCAATAAAGTGCTCTTCCTCAGATGGTGTTTTTTATCCATGCTGTTTACTGTTCAGGTACCGCTCAACATATTAAAAACATCTACTACCAGAGCACATTATCTAAAGGTTTCCTTCTTTTTTTGGTTATCATAATATAACACTATTTGTTAATATAGAAAGGTAATTACAACAATGCACAAAGTGTGTTAGAGAGTGTAATGTATGCAGAGGCTGTTCATTTAATTTACCATATGGAATTTGTGGACATTTGGCGCACCGAAATGGCCTTTACTTGTGGCGTAATTCCGCATGTGTATTAGTAATTTATGCTAAAGTATGGTGGTTCCATTTACAGAGCATAACTACCCACATGATATGCTTTATATAAGCAAATACCATTATGTGTGTGATGCTGTCGTTTTATTTCGTTATTCTATCATGCTTGTCAAGCTTGTATTCTGTTTAAGGGGTTAGCGGTTATTGGTTGGTCTATTATATTTAGTTATTCGTTTATTTTGTTTAGTTTTTTCGTTAGACCTCCAGCACATTTTTTTTTTTTTTAGATTTCACCCATGACTATTTTATAACCCCCCCCCCCCCCTCGCCTACTCGGCTAAGTGATACGATATTAATCGTCTTGATACTATTATGGAACATCTCTGAATGACAAATATCTAATTATAATGTCGGACAGGTTGGGAGAGAGGCATCCTGACCAGGATTCGTACCCACTCACTGCCGGTATATTTTGTTTTGGGTGGGTGGGGCTGTGGGGGGGAGGGGGGGGGGGGGGTAATGTGCAAAACGTCATGGTTGAAGTCTAAACAACTCGCCACGTAATTAAATAACACCCTTAGATCCCCCTTCAAGATACATTTGTACAGACCACTAAACAAGGATGTTATCCCTGACTAACATACTATAACATACTGTAGGTTGTATACCACTAAACAAGGATGTTATCCCTGACTAACATACTATAACATACTGTAGGTTGTATACCGGACACTTACTAGATCATGGAACAATATTGAAGTATCTCTTGGATGGAAAGGGATGTTTGGTGCTATACGGGTGTGTGCTTTGTACATTACATACCACTCTTCATCAATTGTACATATGGTAACCTTTAACTGTCTTGTTGGTGTAATGGTATGTGTTTAGGATCTGTATGTGGTATCCCAGGTTCGATTCCCGGGATGATCGCATGTGTTTTATTAATTTCATTGGGAGGTGTTTGGTGTTGGGAGTGAGATTGATTAATTAGATTATGTTTTAGTCGACCCTTCCTTATCAATCGTTCATGTGGTAACACATATAATAGTCAACCTTTTGTAACATAACTTTAGTATATTTTCACCAACCTGTTCCATATACTGTATATGTAAAGGTAGCAAACCAACCTGTTCCATATACTGTATATGTAAAGGTAGCAAATCAACCTGTTCCATATACTGTACATGTAAAGGTAGCAAATCAACCTGTTCCATATACTGTACATGTAAAGGTAGCAAATCAACCTGTTCCATATACTGTATATGTAAAGGTAGCAAATCAACCTGTTCCATATACTGTATATGTAAAGGTAGCAAATCAACCTGTTCCATATACTGTACATGTAAAGGTAGCAAATCAATCAATTTTAAAGAGTGAGGGCTGTCCTGTACAAAATACTAGCCAAATTAGCAAAGCTTTGCGAAGGGTTGCCTAGAGTAAAGTTGCCTATAATGTAATGGTCGTGAAATGTTTTGCCTAGAATATAGTAGAAAATAAATTCATCTTGACTAAATGTACCTAGAATAAATTTGTTTATAATAAGTTAGAATATAACTTATGCATGAATGATGGCACAAAAGAGAGAGAGGTTCTGGAAGTGTTAGTGAATGCCAGGCTGGATGTATGTGGAATGACAGAGACCAAATGGAAAGGTTCAGATGTGAGAGAATGGGAATGTGGAATGGGTGTGTGTGCTGGAGTGAGTGAAGGAACAGCGAGAGAAGGTGCATGTTTGTTTGTAAGTAGCAAATGGAAGGAATGTATAAGAGAGTATGGGTCTGTGGGTTCAAGGATTGTGTGGGTGAGAATGAAAGTAGGAATACAAACGTGGGTGATTGTATGCGTGTATGCCCCGACAGAGGATATACTTGAAAGAAAGAAAGAGGAGTTCTGGATGAATGTGGAGGCGTGCCTGGAGAAGTTTGACAAGAACGAAAGAATATTTCTGATTGGGGATATGAATGGTAAGGTTGGTGATAGGAAAGTTGAGGGAGTGGTGGGAGGGTGGGGGGTACCATCAGAGGTGAATGGGAATGGTAGTGCACTTGTGGACGTATGTGTGGGGAGGAGGCTGTGGATAGCCAACACCTTCTTCCGACACAGAATGATCCACAGGTACACGTGGAAACGGATGTTGACGATGAAGGATAAGACAGTGGTGGAACGAAAGTCATTGATTGATTATGTATGTGTGGATGAACGAATGAAGAAATCTGTGATGGATGCTAGGGTGTATAGGGGTATTGGAGGGGGTCTGTCTGATCATTATGTAGTGGTAGCTAAGGTTAGGATACAAAAGAAGTGGGTGAGGAGAGCGGGAGGGAGGCGAGAGGAGGGTGGAATGGTGAGGAGGGTGGAGAGGTTGCAGGAGGAGGAAGTCAGGGAGGAGTACAGGAGAGCAGTGGAAAGACGACTAGGTGGGTTCGACCTGGAAGTTATGGAGGAAGTGGAGGAGATTAGCAAGGTGTTTAAGGATGAGATCTGTGCAGCATGTGAGGAGGTGTGGGGAGTGAGGAGAAGAGGGAGGGGAGTGAAAGGTACAGCATGGTGGACAGAAGAGGTAAGAATAGCTGTGGAAGAAAAGAAGAAAGCATATAGAGAGTGGTTGGGTAGTAGAGGGAATGAAGATTCCGAGAGACAGAAACGAGCGAGGTACGTGGAGAGTAAGAGGGTGGTGAAGAGAGTAGTGAAGGAAAGTAAGAGAAGAGTAGATGAGGAATTTGGAAGGAATCTGAGTGTAAAATGGAGGGAGAGTAAGAAACTGTTCTGGAAAGAAGTCAAGAAAGTTAGGGAAGGTAGCAAGGGAAACAGTAAGGGTGTGAAAGATAAGAATGGGAGAATGCTAGCCGAGAAGCAAGAGAAAGTCGAAAGATGGAGGGAGTACTTCAGTGAGTTGCTAAATGAAAGGAATGAAGAGCCAGCAAACATAGCTGGATATGGTATGGGAGGGAGAAGAAGAGAAGTAGTGGAGGAGGAGGTGGGGATCAGGAGGTCAGAAGTGTGGGAAGCCATGAAAAGAGTGAAGTTGGGGAAAGCACCAGGAACAGATGGAGTGTGTGGGGAAATGTTGAGTTATGGTGGTGAGATAGTGATAGAATGGGTATGGAAAATGTGCAAACTAGCATGGGAGAAGGGGAGTGCACCCGATGACTGGAAGACTGGCATAATAGTCCCCCTATATAAGGGCAAAGGGGAAAGAGGAGTGTGTGGTAACCACCGAGGGATATGTCTTCTAAGCGTAGTAGGGAAGGTATACAGTAGGGTAGTGATTGAGAGAGTGAGAGTGAGAACGGAGAAATGGATAGGCGACGAGCAGGGAGGTTTTAGGAAGGGAAGAGGATGTGTAGATCAGATTTTTACCCTGAATTGTGTTGTGGAGAAGTATCTGGAGAAGAAACAAAAGGTGTATGTTGCCTTTATGGACTTGGAGAAGGCCTATGACAGAGTGGATAGAGAAGGTTTGTGGAAAGTACTTAGAATATACGGAGTAGAGGGCAAGTTGCTGAAAGCAGTGAAGAGCATGTATGAGGGTGCAAAGGCGGCAGTACGTGTGGAGAGTGAGCAGAGCGAGTTCTTTGACTTGAATGTTGGTTTGAAACAGGGGTGTGTGATGTCCCCGTGGTTGTTTACTGTATATATGGATGGAGTTATGAAAGAAATACTATCAAGAGCAGTGGATGTTGGTGTATCGCTGAAAAGGGAGGGAATTGAGTGGAAGCTACCTATACTGCTGTTTGCGGATGATACAGTTCTGATGAGTGATAATGAATGGGAGTTGCAGGGTCTGGTAAATGAGTTTGGAACAGTGTGCGAAAAACGGAATTTGAAGGTAAATACGGGGAAGAGCAAGGTTATGGTCTTCGAAAGGGGTGAAGTCACAGAGTGTGAGGTGAAGCTGAACGGTCAGGCTATGGAGATCGTCAACTCTTTTAAGTATCTGGGCAGTGTGTTGAGTAAAGATGGGACTATGGATGAAGAGGTGCGGGAGAGGGTACAACAGGGGAAGAGGGTTGTAGGAACGCTAAAAGCAGTAACAAGAAATAGGGTGGTCAGTATGGAAGTGAAGAAGTCCTTGCATGACAGTGTGGTAATCCCGACACTGACATACGGAAGCGAAGCATGGACGTTGGTTGAGAGACTCAGACCAAGAGTGAGAGCAGTGGAAATGAATTACTTAAGGAGTGCGTGCGGAGTTACATGGAGGGATAGACAGACTAATGAGGAAGTAAGAAGGAGGTGTGGTGTGGAGGTAGATGTGCTGGAAAGTGTGAAAAGGAACAACTTGAGATGGTTCGGCCATATGGAACGTATGGAAAGCGAGAGAATGACTAAGAGGGTGTACGAGAGCGAGGTGGAGGGACAGAGGGGGAGAGGTAGACCGAATATGAGGTGGAAGGATGGAGTGAGGAACTACATGAACGAAGGCGGTGCTGGTTGGGGGGAGGGGCGTCGACTGACTGGGGACAGAGGTGCATGGGGGCGGTTCGTTCGTGGCCACCCCTTCGGGGATCACGGCGTCAGGCAATAGATAGAGATAGATAGATAGAATATAAATCCGCCTAGAATAAAGTTGCGTAGAATAAAGGTTGGCTATAATATAGTCTGCCCTGGAAGATAGACCTATTTGGTGAAGTGGGTCGCCATCCCTCTACTTCATTTCCTTTTCATCTCCCTCCCTTGTCGTTCCCCTTCACATTTATCCAACAAATTGCCGGGGAAAGTGGTGCTATGTAATACAATCCACGCATTCAAAAGAAATATAGCCATTCATTATGAGGAGGTTTGGGGTAACATACCGCTAAGTTAAACCAAAAACAAAAGTAAGGTATCAGTAGTAATAATTATTATTTTCAAAATTATATTATTACTATAAATGTCCCTGTATATATTGTATCATTCTACTGGGGGTCATTTTCCCAGTTGTATTGCATGCCGACACTATGTCAGAGGGAGTGATGGGGGGGGGGGGGGAGCCTTCTGCTTTGCTATCCTTATCGTCCACTTAGTAGCAAATTTTGTTAGAATTAGGTTCGGACTGCCTAGGTGTGACTGTAAAGTCTGTGCAGTCTGAGTATCTATGGAACTATATGTAACTATCTCTCTCGCTTTAATTTGTCACTGTATTCGTCTTGATGTTTTGATCACGGCTACTTTGTCTACATGCCTATTATATTGTTTTGATCACGGCTACTTTGTCTACATGCCTATTATATTTGTCACTGTATTCGTCTTGATGTTTTGATCACGGCTACTTTGTCTACATGCCTATTATATTTGTCACTGTATTCGTCTTGATGTTTTGATCACGGCTACTTTGTCTACATGCCTATTATATTTGTTGTCATCTTGTTGTTACCTACTCGGTGAAGCTGAGAATCCCTTGTGACTCTTTCAGTAACATTAATGAGGTTCTGGCACCCGCATAAGTTCATTCTTCTTCTGGATGTTATCACGTATGTACTTTACATACAATGTGCATAATTACATAATTGAGAGTAAAGTAATTAATGCATAATTGAATAACTAACTTTTGTTTAATAAACTATTTGCTAACGTTCATAATTCTATCTGCTATTATACAGTTATGATGAGTGATAATGAGTGGGAGTTAACCTGTACAAGGTGCTACTAGGATCGAACCACCACATTCTCCCAACTCCGTACAGGTATATTGTACCGGTAATTATTCTGTTTATAATGGCTGATTGATTACATTCTGCATATTCCATGTATGCCTGCTGTACAATAAACTGAATACTGTGTTCATATAGTTGTATTTCTCTCTCCCAGATATTATAGACCCCACATTGTGTTCGTGCCCTAACAATATAGGCACTTCCATTAATATGTATACTGTATTGCGATATATACAGTATAGTTTACAGTGCTCTCATTTGCATATTCAGTTTTCACATTTATGTTCTTATGATATATATATATATATATATATATATATATATATATATATATATATATATATATATATATATATATAAAATATATACAGGTATATATATATATTTTTTTGTCTATGTCAGCGAGGGAGGCAAAAGGCAGAACTGCCTATAGCGAGTGCCTCTCCCATAGTTGAAAGAGTGACAGGGCCAAAATCAAGGGACGTTCGAGCCTAAATGCCAGGACACACAGAGTTTGAAGCAATTTAAGTCATAGGAAGAGGGAGAGACTGATTCTGGGAGAGAGTTCCAGAGCTCAGCTGTTGAATAGTAACGTTTCACTCTTGGGTTGGACAGTTGCACAGAGTAGGGGTGGGATTGTGTTGCAAGACGGATACCATGTACCCTACGTAAAGGAGGTGGTATACACTGGGAAAGCTCTGAGGAACACTGATTATTATAGCAGCGATAGAATAGCGAGAGAGATGCAACATTGCGGCGAAGAGAGAGAAATTGCAGAGAGTTGGTGAGTGGACGGGAGTTAATGATACGAAAGGCCTTCCTTTCAATTTTTTCTAGGAGAGCGGTGTGAGAGGAACCTCCCCACACATGTGAACAATACTCAATACAAGGATGCACTATGCCCCTGTACAGAGCAAGAAGCTGTGCAGGGGTAAAGAACCCCCTAAGGCGGTTGAGCACACCCAGCTTTTGGGAGGCTGCCTTAGCAAGACTGGTAGTATGGTCCTTCCAACTGAGAGCAGAAGAAAAAGAGTCCCCAAGAATATTGAGAGAAGATGAAGGATTGATTTTTGTATTGTTGAAGAAAAAGGGATAGTCCGCAGGGAGTTCCTGACGGGTAGATAGATGGAGAAATTGGGATTTGGAAGCATTAACCCTCTCCGACATATGACGCGATTTTAAGCCTATTAGGGATACTTTAAAGCCTGTGTTACCATCAGGGGTATTTAGAAACCTTTAGTTTAGTTACTTCAACCTCTGCAGTTGTCTTTGAGTTAGCTGTGGGCAGAAAACTAATTTTGGAGAGGTAATTATATGAGTGAAAGAACTCTATTTCTTATTGCTTATCTGGCAACCTCTGCGTCATATGTGCGTGAAAGGGTTAAAGGTAACAAGATTTCTCTGCCCCAATTGGAGATACTAGTTAGATCAGGATTTAAGTGTTATAAGGCTTCATTCCGTTTGTCATTGAGGAATTGCTGGTTTGGGCGTTCTGAAAAACTAATGGAGTAGTGTAAGATTGAGTCGTTTGCGTATGAATGGATGGGAATGGAGGTACAGTTGAGAAAATCATTTATAAAAATTAGAAAGAGAATAGAAGATAGGACAGAGCCCTGAGGAACACCAGAGTTTATAGGGTGAGGAAGTGAGCGATGGCCGTCCACAACCGCGGCTATGGAACGGCCGGAAAGGAAATTAGAGACAAAGGCACAGATGGAGGGATAGAAACCGAAGGAGGGTAGTTTAGAAATTAAAGATTCATTCCAGACTCTATCGAAGGCTTTCGATATGTCTAGTGCAATAGAAAAAGTCTCGCCAAAGTCCCGAAAGGAGGATGACCAAGAGTTAGTAAGATATGAAAGAAGATCACCAGTAGAGTGACCCTTAAGGAAGCCATACTGGTGATCTGAGAGCAGATTATGAGAAGAGAAATGCTTAAGAAATTTGGAAGCAAGAATAGTTTCAAAAACTTAGAAATACAAGAGATGAGAGCAATTGGACGATAGTTGGAGGGTTGAGAGCAGTCACTCTTCTTTGGGACAGGTTGAATGAGAGCAAACTTCCAGCATGAAGGGAAGACGTTAGAGGATAGACAGAGACGAAAGAGTTTGCCTAGGCAGGGAGTCAGCACAGAAGCACAGCTTCTGAGTACAACAGGAGGAACACTGTCCGGACCGTACGCCTTCTTAGTATTAAGCCCAGAGAGGGTAGAAAGTACATCTTTAGAAGAGATTAGGATATTAGGCATAAGTAAGAGAGAGGAGGGTGGAGAGGGAGGAATGGCACCGGAATTATCCAAGGTGGAGTTTCTAGCAAACGTTTGAGCGAAGAGTTTAGCTTTGTCAGAGGAAGAAGTGATGGTTGTGCCATTAAAGTGGGAAATGGGAGGGAAAGATGAGGAAGAGAAATTGTTGGAGAGGTTTTTGGCTAGATGCCAGAAAGCTTGGATAGAACTAGAGTTGGACAGTTCAGTGCATTTATTATTGATGAAAGAGTGTTTGGCAAGTCGAAGAACAGATTTGGCTTGATTCCTGGCAGAAACATAGGAAGAATGAGATATATATATATATATATATATATATATATATATATATATATTATAACGTGTGTCAATCATACACAGGTTTTGTCTTACGATACTTTTTTCCTTTTGGCCGTCTTCTTATCATGACATTTTATGTTGACCTTTTATGTCTTCCTCACTCGCACAAACCTTTGTTAATTTTGCAAAACAGTTTACTATACTGCATCACCTTCACTCGTGCCAATATTCTGTTTACGATATCTTATTACTCTCTTTCACTCCTCTCCATTTTCCCGCGCTCTTGCAGTCTGAACGAAAACACTAATTTCTTCTCCTTACCTTCTAAGTATCTCTTCTATTCTCCCAACCTTGACTCTCTCTTCGCTGCCTCCGGCTTTAAAATTACGTTTCTGTTATGCTTGATTTTATCTTTTATTTTCTATGTGTTTTTCTTCAAATTTCGTGTAATATATATTTATATCTTCCAGTTTCTCCTTTATTATTCCTCTTTCTTCTAGTTTTGTGATTGTTTTTGCCCTTTTTGTTTCTTCTTTCCTCCTCCTTATTTTGTTTGTTATATTTATTCCATACTATTATCACTTTTTGCTTCTCTAATGTTACTTCCTTCTTTGAGATTTCTTGTTTGTTGATGTACAGCATCTGAGTCTTGTTTATTGATTTGACTTGTTCAATTCAGGCATACGTAGAATATATTAGTATTCACCTTACAACAGAAGATACATAGTTGAAACAAGTTAATGCTTAAGGGGAGGTTTTTAGTTTGTTCCCTGGACCTCCATCAAGCTTAAAATTAAACCCCCTAGACCCCCTTTCAAGATAAATTTGTACATTTTTCGGTAGAAAAATTTCCCGGCCGAAGGCCGGTTCCTCTTTAATTACAGGCTCGCTATCGCCTGCCAGGAAAAAATCGACACCTAAATCATAAAAATTGACAGAAATGGGGCGACAGTTCTTTAAATCGCAAAACTAATGGGTCAACTGTCTTAAAATCTCAAAATCAATGGGGCTATACTTGAGGGAGAAAGGGGTCAAGAAAAAAATCCCTCAAGTGGAAATCTCCCCTTAACACATGTGATATATATATATATATATATATATATATATATTGTAACTTGCCAATATGCTTTCCTCGCCTTACACGGATTTATATTGGTAATATGCTGCTCACCTCTCTCTCTCTCTCTCTCTCTCTCTCTCTCTCTCTCTCTCTCTCTCTCTCTCTCTCTCTCTCTCATAATGTTATCGTCTTCTGAGTCTGATTTATGTCTACTCCAATACCACTTCCGCGTTTTTCGTTTTCTGCTCTCTCTCTCTCTCTCTCTCTCTCTCTCTCTCTCTCTCTCTCTCTCTCTTGGTTTTAGAGGTCAATATTCTGATTGGCAATTCACTCAAGCGAGATATTCTGGCCGCAACCCCCGCATATTCGAGGGGGCAATTCCATTTAGGGGGGCTGGGAGGAGGAGCAGAGGGGGGGAGGCCGGGTGGGGGGGGGGGGGGTTGTAAGGGGACAGGGAAAACAAGGGGGGAGATGGTAAAGGGGGGGCGAGGGAAAGATTGTTGGGGGATAAGTTGATGGCTGCTGAAGAGATGGAAATTTATAGAAACAGTAAAAGTTGGGATGGATGGAAAGGAATATTATTAGTGAGTTTTCGATATACTGTAGGGATGGAGAGAGGAAGGGTCAAAGGAATTGACAAAGGGAGATCAGGCAGCAGGTGAATCGATGGATGGATGGATGGAATAAAGGATAGAGAAGAAGAATCATTTGCTGTAACAGATTAGGTAAGGACACAAATGCAGAGTAGAACCCAAGTTTATTCAACGCTTCACCAGGCACGGCTTCTTCATGGGCTGCGCAGTGTGCCTATATATCGAGTATTGTTCGCATGTGTCGTGAGGTTCCATCCATACTGTACTTCTCGAAAGGGTAAAGGCAAAAGCATTTTAAACATCAATTCACCTCTTCATAAGAAGTCCTACAATCGCTCTCTATACGCTGCAATGTTGCATCTCTCTCACTCTTTTACCTCTATTACAATAATCTATGTTCTATAGAACTGTTTTAGTGTATACTTCCTCCCTCGCGTAGAATAAGGGGTACCGTGCTTTCAACACATTCTCACCCCTATTCTGTCCAACTCTCTAACACAAGAGTAAACCAATTTTCCCAGTCTTTCTTCTACTCAACAAGTAAGTTCTGAAACTCATTCCCCCAATCTGTTTTTCCCTCATTCCATGACTAAAGCTGCTTCCAGCTACATGTGTCCAGGGATGTTGACCCTAACGTACCTTGAATTTGGCTCTCTTGTAATCGTTCAACTTTCTTGCAGGCCACTTTGCCTTTTGTCTCTTTGCACATAGTAAATAATGTTGGGAAATTGCAGCAGTTTACGAGAAAATATCACAAGTGTAACAGCACTAGCAGGCAAACAGAGAGGCAAGATGGAATGAATGTTTGCAAATATCACAAGTGTAACAGCACTACCAGGCAAACAGAGAGGCAAGATGGAATGAATGTTTGCAAATATCACAAGTGTAACAGCACTAGCAGGCAAACAGAGAGGCAAGATGGAATGAATGTTTGCAAATATCACAAGTGTAACAGCACTACCAGGCAAACAGAGAGGCAAGATGGAATGAATGTTTGCAAATATCACAAGTGTAACAGCACTAGCAGGCAAGCAGAGAGGCAAGATGGAATAAATGTTTGCAAATAACACAAGTGTAACAGCACTACCAGGCAAACAGAGAGGCAAGATGGAATGAATGTTTGCAAATATCACAAGTGTAACAGCACAAGCAGGCAAACAGAGAGGCAAGATGGAATGAATGTTTGCAAATATCACAAGTGTAACAGCACTACCAGGCAAACAGAGAGGCAAGATGGAATGAATATTTGCAAATATCACAAGTGTAACAGCACTAGCAGGCAAACAGAGAGGCAAGATGGAATGAATGTTTGCAAATATCACAAGTGTAACAGCACAAGCAGGCAAACAGAGAGGCAAGATGGAATGAATGTTTGCAAATATCACAAGTGTAACAGCACTACCAGGCAAACAGAGAAGCAAGATGGAATGAATGTTTGCATATATCACAAGTGTAACAGCACTAACAGGCAAACAGAGAGGCAAGATGGAATGAATGTTTGCAAATATCACAAGTGTAACAGCACTAGCAGGCAAGCAGAGAGGCAAGATGGAATAAATGTTTGCAAATAACACAAGTGTAACAGCACTACCAGGCAAACAGAGAGGCAAGATGGAATGAATGTTTGCAAATATCACAAGTGTAACAGTACTAGCAGGCAAACAGAGAGGCAAGATGGAATGAATGTTTGCAAATATCACAAGTGTAACAGCACTAGCAGGCAAACAGAGAGGCAAGATGGAATGAATGTTTGCAAATATCACAAGTGTAACAGCACTACCAGGCAAACAGAGAGGTAAGATGGAATGAATGTTTGCAAATATCACAAGTGTAACAACACTACCAGGCAAACAGAGAGGCAAGATGGAATGAATGTTTGCAAATATCACAAGTGTAACAGCACTAGCAGGCAAACAGAGAGGCAAGATGGAATGAATGTTTGCAAATATCACAAGTGTAACAGCACTACCAGGCAAACAGATAGGCAAGATGGAATGAATGTTTGCAAATATCACAAGTGTAACAGCACTACCAGGCAAACAGAGAGGCAAGATGGAATGAATGTTTGCATATATCACGAGTGTAACAGCACTAGCAGGCAAACAGAAAGGCAAGATGGAATGAATGTTTGCAAATATCACAAGTGCAATAGCACTACCAGGCAAACAGAGAGGCAAGATGGAATGAATGTTTGCAAATATCACAAGTGTAACAGCACTACCAGGCAAACAGAGAGGCAAGATGGAATGAATGTTTGCAAATATCACAAGTGTAACAGCACTAGCAGGCAAATAGAGAGGCAAGATGGAATGAATGTTTGCAAATATCACAAGTGTAACAGCACTAGCAGGCAAACAGAGAGGCAAGATGGAATATATGTTTGCAAATATCACAAGTGTAACAGCACTACCAGGCAAACAGAGAGGCAAGATGGAATGAATGTTTGCAAATATCACAAGTGTAACAGCACTACCAGGCAAATATTATGTTCTATCCAACAACCAACTCTACTCCTAAAATCGATTAATGAAATATTACAAACACATGTGGCAGTCCGTGGATTCGAACCCAGGATGCTCACACCGAATATCAACACCTTATGCATTACACCACGAAGGCAGTTAAAGAATGGTGGACACTGCCTACGATTTATTATGCAACTTCGAATCCTGCATATCAATCTAAGCATGTACGCACATCCAACTGCAACTCAAGTAGGCTATGCATTTGTGAATGGAAAGAGCAATTAATGGGGCCTTAACCACTAGGGAAGGCCTCTCGATAAATTACTCCTGAACCAATATCAATTATTATGTTCTATCCAACAACCAACTCTTCTCCTAAAATCGATTAATGAAATATTACAAACACATGTGGCAGTCCGTGGATTCGAACCCAGGATGCTCACACCGAATATCAACACCTTATGCATTACACCACGAATGTTTGCAAAACAGAGAGGCAAGATGGAATGAATGTTTGCAAATATCACAAGTGTAACAGCACTACCAGGCAAACAGAGAGGCAAGATGGAATGAATGTTTGCAAATATCACAAGTGTAACAGCACTACCAGGCAAACAGAGGCAAGATGGAATGAATGTTTGCAAATATCACAAGTGTAACAGCACTACCAGGCAAACAGAGAGGCAAGATGGAATGAATGTTTGCAAATATCACAAGTGTAACAGCACTACCAGGCAAACAGAGAGGCAAGATGGAATGAATGTTTGCAAATATCACAAGTGTAACAGCACTACCAGGCAAACACAGAGGCAAGATGGAATGAATGTTTGCAAATAATTAAAAATTATGTGGTTCTCATTAACACTTCTTCTTATAGCCCTTTCACGCATTTATGATGCAGAGGTTGCCAGATTAGCAATAAGAAATAGAGGTCTCTCACTCTTATAATTACCTCTCCACGATTAGTTTTCTGCCCACAGCTAACTCAAAGACAACTGCAGGGGTTGAAGTAACTAAACTAACGGTTTCTAAATACCCCTGATGGTGACAAAGGCTTTAAAGTATCCCCAATAGGCTCAAAATCGCGTCATATGTCGGAGAGGGATAGTATGATAATGCCTTCTTTCAATGTATTCCGGAGGCCATCAAAAGCTTGATATTTGCCCCACTCATTCCTTGACGTCCATTTGTTGTTGAAGTAAACCATATTGTCGTATATTGGTTATGTTGCTATGGAGGTCAATAACAAGCTAGGACAGATACAAGTTATCCCCGTTCATATTGTCGTATATTGGTTATGTTGCAAGTTCATATTGTCGTATATTGGTTATGTTGCTATGGAGGTCAATAACAAGCTAGGACAGATACAAGCTATCCCCCGTTCTGTACCGGCGAAGTCTTTTTAATTTTATTCTAGCTACTATTAGACGATTTTATTCAGTTAAAAAAGGGCATTCAGCAATTAACAGGCTTCGAACTATCTTACTTAGCCTCTTTTGCTACCACAGATCCTTCTTAAGCTGTACACAATCGTCTAAATATAGCTAGAATATATATACAAAGACGTCGCCGGTACATAGGGGTTTAAAGAAGAGGAAACTGATGGAATGGGAGAGTGTAGGAAATTGTTATGGAGGCAGAACAAACTTTTATTGAAAGGTCCCACAAGCCGGAAACGTTCCATTTACAGACTAGGACATGGCGAGGGAGAGGGAGGAACAGAGAGGGTGTGTGGGGGGGGGGGGGGGGGGAGAGAGAGAGAGAGAGAGAGAGAGAGAGAAGGGTGGAGGAGAATACAAACGAGATAAGTGCTTGAGTGTATTTGTTGGTCGATTTATTTATTTGCTTAGTTATTTTTTAGTTTCCTGGCTAGACCTCCATCAAGCTTAAAATAAACACCCCCAAGACCTTCGAGATAAATGTGTACATTTTTTGGTAGTAAAATGTCTCGGCCGAAGGCCGGTTACTCCTTAAATTACCGGCTATAGCTATCTGTCGCCAGGAACAAATTGGCACGAAAGGTCTTAATATTGACAAAGAAATGGGGTGAAAGGTCTTGATATCGCTAAACTATGAATGGGCCTAACGTCTTAAAATCTTGAAACCAATGGGGCTAAAGATGATGGAGAAGGGGGTCCAGAAAAAAGCAATCCCCTCTTAAAGCTATTCGGGTGGGTTACTAAACTAGATGAAAAACAATGAGTCGTAATGCCAAGTACAGAGTGGAAGACAACACCAGACATAGAGACAATAAAATATAGAGAGAAATACCAGAAAGTTTGAATGAAAACCTTAACCCCTGCTGTACCGGCGACGTGTTTTTAAATGTATTATAACTATAATTAGAATATTGTGTGCAGTATAAAAAGGATCTGTGGTAGCTCTAAGGATGAAATGACATGGTGGGTAGCCTTTAAATTGTTACAGGTCCTTCCTAAGCTGAATAAAATAGTGTAATAGTTACCAGTATATAATGAACAGTACATTATCGGTACCCAAGAGGTTAACCTACCCGGAAGAAGAAATAGTGTAATAGTTACCAGTATATAATGAACAGTACATCACCGGTACCCAAGGGGTTAACCTACCCGGAAGAACAAATGATAACAACAGAACATATATGACCAGAGAGAAGAAGGGATATAAAAACGTGTATTTCAGGGAGAGAGCGAAAAGAGGATATGTAGGAAGAGAAAACAACAAATAATCTAGACATTCACTAACGAATGGAGGGAGAAAAATTAGGAACAAAAAGTTGGTGGTGAAAAAACCTGACCAAGGAAGCCAACAAGAGAGAGAGAGAGAGAGAGAGAGATGATAATAATAATAATAATAATAATAATAATAATAATGTTAATATTAATAAAGATAAAGATTATTTCCACCCACAGTGTTTATTCTTGTTAACTAATGTACAGTATATATTGTACAATATTTATTGTAGAGTGTTTGCCCAATATACGTACCCAGTTTACATTTTGGCAGTCAATATTGGACTGCCGGTCATATCATAGTGGTACAATTTTACATACATTGCTGAACTCTTCGCTCAAACTTTTGCTAGAAACTCCACCTTATATGATTCCGGTGCTATTCTTCCCTCTCCACCCCCCTCTCCCCTACTTATGCCTAATATCCTAATCTCTTCTAAAAATGCACTTTCTATCCTCTCTGGGCTTTTTAATAACTAAGAAGGCTTACGGTCTGGACGGTGTTCCTCCTGTTGTACTCAAAAACTGTGCTTCCGTGCTGACTCCCTGCCTAGGCAAATTCTTTCGTCTCTGTCTCTCTTCTAACGTCTTCCCTTCATGCTAGAAGTTTGCTCTCATTCAACCTGTCCCAAAGAAGGGTGACCGCTCTCAACCCTCCAACTACTGTCTAATTGCTCTCATCTCTTGAATCTCTAAAGTTTTTTAAACTATTCTTACTTAAAAATTTCTTAAGCATTTCTCTTCTCATAATCTACTCTCAGATCTCCAGTATGGCTTCCTCAAGGGTCACTCTACTGGTGATCTTCTTTCATATCTTACTAACTCTTGGTCATCCTCCTTTCGGGACTTCAGTGAGACCTTTTCTATTGCGCTAGACATATCGAAGGCCTTCGATAGAGTCTGGCACAAATCTTTAATTTCTAAACTACCCTCCTTAGGTTTCTATCCCTCCATCTGTGCCTTTGTCTCTAATTTTCTTTCAGACCGTTCCATAGCTGCGGTTGTGGATGGCGATTGCTCACTTCTTTATCCTATCAACTCCGGTGTTCCTCAGGGTTCTGTCCTATCTCCTATTCTCTTTCTAATTTTCATAAATGATCTTCTCAACTGTACCTCCAGTCCCATCCATTCATACACAGCAGATGACTCTACCTTACACTACTCAATTAGTTTTCCAGAACGTCCCAGCCAGCAATCCCTCAAAGACAAATGTAATGAAGCCATACAACACTTATCTTCTGATTTATCTGCTATTCCCAATTGGGGCAGAGAAAACCTTGTTACCTTAAATGCTTCCAAAACCCAATTTCACCACCTTACTACTCGTCAGGAACACCCAGCGGACTATCCTTTATTCTTCAACAATGCAAAAATCAGTCCTTCATCATCTCTCAATATTCTCAGTGTCTCTTTTTCTTCTGATCTGACTTGGAAGGACCATATTACCAGTGTTGCTAAAGGAGCCTCCCAGCTGGGTGTGCTCAACCGCCTCAAGGGGTTCTTTACCCCTGCACAGCTTCTTGCTCTGTACATGGGCACAGTACGTCCTTGTATTGAGTATTGTTCACATGTGTTGGGAAGATCCTCACACACAGCACTCCTAGACAAAGTAGAAAGGAAGGCCTTTTGTATCATTAATTCCCGCCCACTCACCAACTCTCTGCAAACTCTCTCTCTTCGCCGCAATGTTGCATTTCTCTCGCTATTCTATCACTACTATAATAATCAGCGCTACTCAGAGCTTTCCCAGTGTATACCACCTCCTCTACGTACGGTACGTGGTACCCGTCTTGCAACACAATCCCAGCCCTACTCTGCAACTCTCCAATCCAAGAGTGAAACATTACTCTCAGACTTTCATCTATTCAACAGCTGAGCTCTGGAACTCTCTCCCAGAATCAGGGGGGGGGGGGGTGATTGAAGTATGATCTGGCTGGGGGGAGGGGAGTCGCAGAGAAATATAGAGAGAGTGAGAGAGAGAAAGAGGGAGTGTGTGTATGAGAGAGAGAGGGGGGCGGGGGGAGTGTGTGTATGAGAGAGAGAGGGGGGGGGGGAGTGTGTGTATGAGCGAGACATATAATACTGTATAACTAGGGCTAGTGATAAGTAAAGATGAGGAATGGATAGGAAAAGGAAAGACGGAAAACTATGGGTTATAAGAACAACCACACAGAACAAAAACCTATAAATAAGAGCCAGCCTGAATGTGTTGATGTACAGAAATACAGGTGTGTTTGTGTGTCTGTACGTGTGTGTGTATGTGTGTGTGTGTATGTGTGTGGTTACTTATTGCAATTTGGGAAGGATGTCTAGGAATTAAAGGGGTAAATACCATCTCCATTTACTCTTGAGCTCCCACAAATTCACCATAAGCTGTATGAAATCGTCTAATGAAAGCCAGAACAAACTTTCAAAATGCGTCATGATCCTCAGAGGGTTAAGTTATTGGTTAACATAATTTTGCTGTATATATTTATATATATATATATGTTTATTTATATATTTCACATAGTTGAAAACCATTAACCCCTTCTGTCTTCCCGGCGACTCTTTCATTTTATAATTTTATTCTAGCTATATGTAAACGATTGTATGCAGTTTAAGAAGGATCTGTGGTAGCAGAATGGGCTAAGTAAGATAGTTCGAAGCCTTTTAATTGCTGGAGGCTCTTTTAAAACTGAATGAAACTGTCTAATAGTAGCCAGCATAAAGGTAAAACGACGTCGCCGGTACAAAAGTGGTTAACAACAACAAGAAACCTAAAACTGGGACATTCAATGAGTCAGTCAGTCAGTCAGTAGCCAGCCCTTACTCTCACAAAGGGTAGGGAGGATCAGCAAGAGACAAGAGAAAGGAAAAATGAGGTGACAAGTGAAGAACACATATATCAGTTTTCCCACAAAAAGCAAGCATACTGTACAAGCATTCAGAAGTAAAATAGAAAATATATGCCCGGAAGAAAATTTCTGGAAAAAAGTCTAAATATACGAGGTGATCATTATTTGATGAAGTCATATATTCTGGGATGCCGGAAGGAGGAAAGAGAACAAAAAAATAGTTGGTATAAATTAGAATGCTATCGAACGCATGAACTAAATTTGGGATAAATATAAACTGATAGATAATAGAAACAATTAACTCTATCCTTCCACAATGAAACTCTCACTTCACTCACTCCTCCTCTCTCCCCCACACTGAAGCTCTCACTCCACCCACTACCCCTTCTCTTTACCACCACAATGAAACTCTCACTCCCCCCCACCCCCAAACCCTCTCTTTCCACAATGAAACTCTCAATCCACCCCCTCCACCCCCACACACACAATTTAGCTCCCATTCCCCCACCACTCCCACCCATCCCCTCTTCCCCACAATAATACTCTCACTCTTCCCCACCTCACTTTCCCCATAATTTAGTTCTCATTCACCCACCAAACACACACAGCCAGCCTTTCCACCCACAACTCAATTCCCACTCCCTCACTAACCTCATCACGACTTGTTTGCCTCACAGACAAAAAAACAGGGAACTCACTTAACTTTTGGGAGAATATAGCCAATCTATAGACACCGTGTTGTGTACTTTTCCTTCTGTTGTATGTATCGCTTGACACTTTCAGTACCGGTGCCGTTCTTTTAACTTTATATTGGCTACTGTTAGACGATTTTATAGTTTTAAAAGGGCCTCCAGCAATGAACAGGCTTCGAATTGTCACACTTAACCTTTTTACTATCCTTCACAGATCCTTCGTAAACTGCACAAAATTGACTAAATATAGCTAGAATAAAATATAAAACACTTCGCTGGTACAGAACGGGTTAAAGGTGCTAAGGGGCGTATTCGTGAACATGTTGGTAGGGCCAGGATTGTGTGTGGATCCTGGGTAGGGCGATGTCAGTACCATGGCGAACAAAAGACTAAGGGATGGCTGTTGACTCTTTAAGGGTAGTACTTGTTTTTTAGTCTATACAGTATATCGATCTATTAATTTATTATTGAGTTTCCTCGCTAGACCTCCATTAAACATAAAACAAAAACATCGACCCCCTTTCAAGATAAATGTGTACATTTTCGTTAGGAAAACGGCCCTTACCGAAGGCCGGTTCCTCCTAAATTACAGGCTAGCTATCACTCGCCAGGCAAAAATTGACACCTACATGGCACGAAAGGTCTAAATAATGACAGAAATGGGCGAAAATCTTAAAATCTAAAAACTTATGGCGCTAAACATGAAGGAGAACGGGGTTCAGAAGAATACAAATACTTCCCCTTTACAGTGGGGAGATTGTAGGCACCAATCGATCAGGGCTAGACCCAGGTGAGGTTATAGGCATGTGATAAAGAGTCGCTGGAACTCCTGTTTCATTTGCTTGGCCTCTCTTACTGATTTTCTTTGTGCCTCATTTACACTGAGAGCAATCCAGCTAGCTCTCACAAACATCTCCTCCTCCTATCCACTTCACTAAACTAAACATGCACACCACACTTCATTCCTCCACACCAAAATTTTTAAAAATTATGAATTTCAGCCCAGCTTCGGAGTCCCCAGGAGGGGGAAGGGGGGATCATAAATGCCCCCACACCCGACCGACCATCCCCTGACGACCCCACAAAATTACCTGGACCTCGGCCTGTTACTCTTTCTATTGATTTCTGTAACATTCGCGGACTTTCCTCTAACTTTCACTCTGTTGAACACCATCTCTCCTCCTACAAACCTGATCTTCTCTTCCTCACCAAACTCAGTTTTCTGTAGCAACATCCAGCAACCCCTTCTCTATATCCTCCTACTTTCTCTATCCTAGTTTCAAAGCCAAAGGCGGATGTTGTGCATATGTGCACAACAAACTCACTTGTTCTCGTGTTCTCGATTTCGACTCCTCTGAATTCTCTACTTTATGGCTCAAACTTTCCTTTCATTCTCTTACTAAATATTTCTGTGCTGTCTATCTTTCCCCTAACTCTACCAACTTTTCCAAATGTTTTGACTATATAACTCTACAGTGGAACACATTCTATCTATTTCTCCTTTCTCAGAAATCTCCATCTTAGGAGATTTCAACGTTCACCACCGCCAATGGCTCTCCTCTCACACTACTGACCCACCTGGTGAACAAGCCTACGTCTTTCTATCATAAATGACCTAGAGCAGTTAGTTCAGCAACCCACCCGTATCCCGGATCGCATTGGAGATCGGCTCAACATTCTTGACTTGTTTCTAACTTCTAACCCTTCTTCTTATACTGTCGATATTTTCTCTCCTTTGGGCTCCTCCGACCATAAACTTATCTCTGTCAACTGTCCTATCTCTCCAGTACGGCCACCCGATCCTCTTAGGGAATGATTTCTGCCTTCGTGGCCGGGGACCCTCGGAGAGTGCTGAACGCATTACCGAGGTAATCCTATCGGGCATGGAAGCATACATTCCATTCTCTTTCTCTCAGACTAATGCTAAAAAATCTTGGTTTACTCACGCCTGTTCTACTGCTGTCCACAATAAGGAGGAAGCATTCAAACGGTACCGACGCCTTAAAACTCAAGACTCTCCTTCTTCCTATGTTTCTACCCGGAATCAAGCCAAATCTGTTCTTCGACTTGCCAAACACTCTTTCATCAATAATAAATGCACTGAACTATCCAACTCTAGCTCTTCCCAAACCTCTCCAACAATTTCTCTTCCTCGTCTTTCCCTCCCTTTCCCATTCCGATGGCACAACCATCACTTCTTCCTCTGACAAAGCTAAACTTTTCGCTCAAACTTTTGTTAGAAACTCAACCTTGGATGATTCCGGTGCTATTCCTCCCTCTCCACCCTCCTCTCTCTTACTTATGCCTAATATCCTAATCTCTTCTAAAGATGTACTTTCTACCATCTCTGGGCTTAATACTAATAAGGCGTACGGTCCGGACGGTGTTCCTCCTGTTGTTCTCAAAAACTGTGCTTCCGTGCTGACTCCCTGCCTAGGCAAACTCTTTCGTCTCTGTCTATCCTCTAACGTCTTCCCTTCATGCTGGAAGTTTGCTCAATCAGCCTGTCCCCAAAAAGGGTGACCGCTCTCAACCCTCCAACTATCGTCCAATTGCTCTCATCTCATGTCTTTCTAAAGTTTTTGAAACTATTCTTGCTTCCAAATTTCTTAAGCATTTCTCTTCTCATAATCTGCTCTCAGATCGCCAGTATGGCTTCCTTAAGGGTCGCTCTACTGGTGACCTTCTTTCATATCTTACTAACTCTTGGTCATTCTCCTTTCGGGACTTCGGTGAGACTTTTTCTATTGCACTAGACATATCGAAAGCCTTCGATAGAGTCTGGCACAAATCTTTAATTTGTAAACTACCCTCCTTCGGTTTCTATCCCTCCATCTGTGCCTTTGTCTCTAATTTCCTTTCCGGCCGTTCCATAGCCGCGGTTGTGGACGGCCATTGTTCACTTCCTCACCCTATAAACTCCGGTGTTCCTCAGGGCTCTGTCCTATCTCCTATTCTGTTTCTAATTTATATAAATTATCTCCACAACTGTACCTCAATTCCCATCCATTCATACGCAGACGACTCAACCTTACACTACTCCATTAGTTTTTCAGAACGCCCCAGCCAGCAATTCCTCAACGACAAACTTAATGAAGCTATAGAACTCTTAAATTCTGATCTAAATACTATCTCCAATTGGGGCAGAGAAAACCTTGTTACCTTTAATGCTTCCAAAACCCAATTTCTCCATCTATCTACCCGTAAGGAACTCCCAGCAGACTATCCCTTATTCTTCAACAATACAAAAATAAATCCTTCATCTTCTCTCAATATTCTTGGTGTCTCTTTTTCTTCTGCTCTCAGTTGGAAGGACCATATTACCAGTTTTGCTAAGGCAGCCTCCCAGAAGCTGGGTGTGCTCAACCGCCTTAGGGGGTTCTTTTCCCCTGCACAGCTTCTTGCTCTGTACAGGGGCATAGTGCGTCCTTGTATTGAGTATTGTTCACATGTGTGGGGAGGTTCCTCTCACACCGCTCTCCTAGACAAAGTTGAAAGGAAGGCCTTTCGTATCATTAACTCCCGTCCACTCACCAACTCTCTGCAATCTCTCTCTCTCCGCCGCAATGGTGCATCTCTCTCGCTATTCTATCGCTACTATAATAATCAGTGTTACTCAGAGCTTTACCAGTGTATACCACCTCCTTTACGTAGGGCATGTGGTACCCGTCTTTCAACTCAATCCCACCCCTACTCTGTGCAACTCTCCAACCCGAGAGTGAAACGTTACTCTGTCTTTCTTCTACTCAACAGCTGAGCTCTGGAACTCTCTCCCAGAATCAGTCTTTCCCTCTTCCTATGACTTAAATTGCTTCAAACTCCGTGTGTCCAGGCATTTTGGCTCGAAGGTCCCTTGATTTTGGCCCTCTCACTCTTTCAACTATGGGGGAGGCACTCGCTATAGGCAGTTCTGCCTTTTGCCTCCCTCAATCACATAGAAAAAAAAAAAAACAAAAAAAAAAAAACATCCAGTACCGGTGACGTCCATTTCATCCTATTCCTGGAATTATTAGATGTTTTTATTCATAATAGGAAGAACCTCTGACAATTACAAGGCTACATACGATCTCAATTATTTTTGCTACCATAGATCCTTCCTAAACTGAATAAAATCGTCTAACAGTTGCCAGATTAAGATGGAAATGATGTCACCGGTACTAAATGAGTTAAAGAGAGCTTGATATCACCTAATTTCTCTGGTGTTCTGACCCCTCCTCCCTGCCCAAAATTTCATAATTTGTGTTTCTTGTCTAAAATTCTTCTTTCAACATAGGAGAATAGCATAAGAGGGCATAAATACCCATATGACATCCCTACCCACTCCCCCCCCCCCCCTCCAACAAAAAGCCACACCCCCATCCCCCACTGCCCAAAATGTCTGGATTTATGTTGTTTTGTCTAAAATGCTTCGTTCAACATAAAATAGCATAGGCGGGCATAACACCCATATGACATCCCCACCCCCCCAAACAAAAACATCATAGTGTTTTATCTTGAATTTGTTTTATATATTTTTTCTTACAAGCTAGTACATCATGTTCAAGAGGATATAACTGCTATCTGGCATCCCTAAACACACCCATCTATCATACTTACCCCACCCTCCATTTAAGCTCCACCTTTCCACAATAGAACAATAATATACCTCACCAAAATATCTCTAAACACACAGAAATATGTATCATACATAATATTTTGTTATAGTATACCATAAATGTTCTATCATGCTTACGTTTTCTCTAATAACTATACTAGAAAACGCAGCCGGTTTTGAGTAACCATGGCATTTTTTCGTGATGCACTGGCAAAACATTTGCTATGTATTATATATGATTTTCGTATGCAATTTGCAGCTATTCTATATTGGCAAATTCCAAGTGTAACTACTCCACTAAATATTGCTCTGTTTTGTTCCCCTTGTGCGCACTATATATGGGTGATCTGGTGAAGGTACTTTGTATACTACTTTCGGACCATACAGCACCTGTTTAGCGCGTTTACACTTGCTGTTACTCAGATATTTTCCCTGAATCGACATTTATTATGTTGAATATCGCGCCACAAACGTATATATATATTCTAT
>CM064567.1:50183695-50329703 GCA_032716605.1 Paralithodes platypus
GGGGGGTTGTAAGGGGACAGGGAACACAAGGGGAAGATGGTAAAGGGGGGGGGGTGGGAAAGATTTTGGGGGATAAGTTGATGGCTGCTGAAGAAATGGAAATTTATAGAAACAGTAAAAGTTGGGATGGATGGAAAGGAATATTATTAGTGAGTTTACGATATAATGTAGGGATGGAGAGAGGAAGGGTCAAAGGAATTGACAAAGGGAGATCAGGCAGCAGGTGAATCGATGGATGGATGGATGAAATAAAGGATAGAGAAGAAGAATCATTTGCTGTAACAGATGAGGTTAGGACACACATGCAGAGTAGGACCCAAGTTTATTCGACGCTTCGCCAGACACGGCTTCTGCAAGGGATGCACAGTGTGCCTATAAATCGAGTATTGTTCGCATGTGTCGGGAGGTTCAATCCATACTGTACTTCTCGAAAGGGTAAAGGCAAAAACATTTTAAACATCAATTCACCTCTTCATAAGAAGTCCTACAATCACTCTCTATACGCTGCAATGTTGTATCTCTCTCACTCTTTTACCTCTATTACAATAATCTATGTTTTATAGAATTGTTTTAGTGTATACTTCCTCCCTCACGGAGAGTAAGGGGTACCGGGCTTTCAACACATTCTCACCCCTATTCTGTCCAACTCTCTAACACAAGAGTAAACCAATGTTCCTGGTCTTTCTTCTACTCAACAAGTAAGTTCTGAAACTCATTCCCCCTATCTGAGTTTCCCTAATTCCATGACTTAAGCTGCTTCCAGCTACATGTGTCCAGGGATGTTGACCCTAACGTACCTTGAATTTGGCTCTTTCAATAGTTCAACTTTGTTGCAGGCCACTTTGCCTTTTGTCTCCTTCCACATAGAAAATATAATGTTGGCAAATTGCAGCAGTTTACGAGAAAATATCACAAGTGTAACAGCACTAGCAGGCAAACAGAGAGGCAAGATGGAATGAATGTTTGCAAATATCACAAGTGTAACAGCACTACCAGGCAAACAGAGAGGCAAGATGGAATGAATGTTTGCAAATATCACAAGTGTAACAGCACTAGCAGGCAAACAGAGAGGCAAGATGGAATGAATGTTTGCAAATATCACAAGTGTAACAGCACTAACAGGCAAACAGAGAGGCAAGATGGAATGAATGTTTGCAAATATCACAAGTGTAACAGCACTAGCAGGCAAGCAGAGAGGCAAGATGGAATAAATGTTTGCAAATAACACAAGTGAACAGCACTACCAGGCAAACAGAGAGGCAAGATGGAATGAATGTTTGCAAATATCACAAGTGTAACAGCACAAGCAGGCAAACAGAGAGGCAAGATGGAATGAATGTTTGCAAATATCACAAGTGTAACAGCAATTACCAGGCAAACAGAGAGGCAAGATGGAATGAATATTTGCAAATATCACAAGTGTAACAGCACTAGCCAGGCAAACAGAGAGGCAAGATGGAATGAATGTTTTGCAAATATCACAAGTGTAACAGCACAAGCAGGCAAACAGAGAGGCAAGATGGAATGAATGTTTGCAAATATCACAAGTGTAACAGCACTACCAGGCAAACAGAGAAGCAAGATGGAATGAATGTTTGCATATATCACAAGTGTAACAGCACTAACAGGCAAACAGAGAGGCAAGATGGAATGAATGTTTGCAAATATCACAAGTGTAACAGCACTAGCAGGCAAGCAGAGAGGCAAGATGGAATAAATGTTTGCAAATAACACAAGTGTAACAGCACTACCAGGCAAACAGAGAGGCAAGATGGAATGAATGTTTGCAAATATCACAAGTGTAACAGTACTAGCAGGCAAACAGAGAGGCAAGATGGAATGAATGTTTGCAAATATCACAAGTGTAACAGCACTAGCAGGCAAACAGAGAGGCAAGATGGAATGAATGTTGCAAATATCACAAGTGTAACAGCACTACCAGGCAAACAGAGAGGTAAGCTGGAATGAATTTTGCAAATATCACAAGTGTAACAACACTACCAGGCAAACAGAGAGGCAAGATGGAATGAATGTTTGCAAATATCACAAGTGTAACAGCACTACCAGGCAAACAGAGAGGCAAGATGGAATGAATGTTTGCAAATATCACAAGTGTAACAGCACTACCAGGCAAACAGATAGGCAAGAGGAATGAATGTTTGCAAATATCACAGGTGTAACAGCACTACCAGGCAAACAGAGAGGCAAGATGGAATGAATGTTTGCATATATCACGAGTGTAACAGCACTAGCAGGCAAACAGAAAGGCAAGATGGAATGAATGTTGCAAATATCACAAGTGCAATAGCACTACCAGGCAAACAGAGAGGCAAGATGGAATGAATGTTTGCAAATATCACAAGTGTAACAGCACTACCAGGCAAACAGAGAGGCAAGATGGAATGAATGTTTGCAATTATCACAAGTGTAACAGCACTAGCAGGCAAATAGAGAGGCAAGATGGAATGAATGTTTGCAAATATCACAAGTGTAACAGCACTAGCAGGCAAACAGAGAGGCAAGATGGAATATATGTTTGCAAATATCACAAGTGTAACAGCACTACCAGGCAAACAGAGAGGCAAGATGGAATGAATGTTTGCAAATATCACAAGTGTAACAGCACTACCAGGCAAATATTATGTTCTATCCAACAACCAACTCTACTCCTAAAATCGATTAATGAAATATTACAAACACATGTGGCAGTCAGTGGATTCGAACCAGAAGCTCACACCGAATATCAACACCTTATGCATTACACCACGAAGGCAGTTAAAGAATGGTGGACACTGCCTACGATTTATTATGCAACTTCGAATCCTGCATAGCAATCTAAGCATGTACACACATCCCAACTGCAACTCACGTAGGCTATGCATATGTGAATGGAAAGAGCAATTAATGGGGCCTTAACCACTAGGGAAGGCCTCTCGATAAATTACTCCTGAACCAATATCAATTATTATGTTCTATCCAACAACCAACTCTTCTCCTAAAATCGATTAATGAAATATTACAAACACATGTGGCAGTCCGTGGATTCGAACCCAGGATGCTCACACCGAATATCAACACCTTATGCATTACACCACGAATGTTTGCAAAACAGAGAGGCAAGATGGAATGAATGTTTGCAAATATCACGAGTGTAACAGCACTAGCAGGCAAACAGAGAGGCAAGATGGAATGAATGTTTGCAAATATCACAAGTGTAACAGCACTACCAGGCAAACAGAGAGGCAAGATGGAATGAATGTTTGCAAATATCACGAGTATAACAGCACTAGCAGGCAAACAGAGAGGCAAGATGGAATGAATGTTTGCAAATATCACAAGTGTAACAGCACTACCAGGAAAACAGAGAGGCAAGATGGAATGAATGTTTGCAAATATCACAAGTGTAACAGCACTAGCAGGCAAACAGAGAGGCAAGATGGAATGAATGTTTGCAAATAATTAAAAACTATGTGGTTCTCATTAACACTTCTTCTTGTAGCCCTTTCAAGCATTTATGACACAGAGGTTGCCAGATTAGCAATAGGAAATAGAGGTCTCTCACTCTTATAATTACCTTTCACGATTGTTTCTCTGCACCAGCAACTCAAAGACAACTGCAGAGGTTGAAGTAACTAAACGAAAGGTTTCTAAATACCCCTGATGGTAACAATGGCTTTAAAGTATCCCCAATAGGCTCAAAATCGCGTCATATGTCGGAGAGGGATAGTATAATAATGCCTTCTTTCAATGTATTCTGGCAGCCATCAAAAGCTTGATATTTACCCCACTCAATCCTTGACGTCCATTTGTTGTTGAAGTAAATCATATTGTCGTATATTGGTTATGTTGCTATGGAGGTCAATAACAAGCTAGGACAGATACAAGTTATCCCCCGTTCATATTGTCGTATATTGGTTATGTTGCAAGTTCATATTGTCATATATTGGTTATGTTGCTATGGAGGTCAATAACAAGCTAGGACAGATACAAGCTATCCCCCCTTCTGTACCGGCAAAGTCTTTTTAATTTTATTCTAGCTACTATTAGACGATTTTATTCAGTTAAAAAAGGGCATTCAGCAATTAACAGGCTTCGAACTATCTTACTTAGCCTCTTTTGCTACCACAGATCCTTCTTAAGCTGTACACAATCGTCTAAATATAGCTAGAATATATATACAAAGACGTCGCCGGTACATAGGGGTTTAAAGAAGAGGAAACTGATGGAATGGGAGAGTGTAGGAAATTGTTATGGAGGCAGAACAAACTTTTTATTGAAAGGTCCCACAAGCCGGAAACGTTCCATTTACAGACTAGGCCATGGCGAGGGAGAGGGAGGAACAGGGAAGGAGGGGGGGGGGGGGGGGGGGGAGAGAGAGAGAGAGAGAGAGAGAAGGGTGGAGGAGAATACAAACGAGATAAGTGCTTGAAGGGGGGTAGAGTGCATTTGTTGGTCGATTTATTTATTTGCTTAGTTATTTTTTAGTTTCCTGGCTAGACCTCCATCAAGCTTAAAATAAACACCCCCAAGACCTTCGAGATAAATGTGTACATTTTTTGGTAGTAAAATGTCCCGGCCGAAGGCCGGTTACTCCTTAAATTACCGGCTATAGCTATCTGTCGCCAGGAACAAATTGGCACGAAAGGTCTTAATATTGACAAAGAAATGGGGTGAAAGGTCTTGAAATCGCCAAACTATGAATGGGCCTAACGTCTTAAAATCTTGAAACCAATGGGGCTAAACATGATGGAGAAGGGGGTCCAGAAAAAAGCAATCCCCTCTTAAAGCTATTCGGGTGGGTTACTAAACTAGATGAATAACAATGAGTCGTAATGCCAAGTACAGAGTGGAAGACAAAACCAGACATAGAGACCATTAAAATATAGAGAGAAATACCAGAAAGTTTGAATGAAAACCTTAACCCCTGCTGTACCGGCGACGTGTTTTTAAATGTATTATAACTATAATTAGAATATTGTGTGCAGTTTAAAAAGGATCTGTGGTAGCTCTAAGGATGAAATGACATGGTGGGTAGCCTTTAAATTGTTAGAGGTCCTTCCTAAGCTGAATAAAATAGTCTAATAGTTACCAGTATATAATGAACAGTACATTATCGGTACCCAAGGGGTTAACATACCCGGAAGAAGAAATAGTGTAATAGTTACCAGTATATAATGAACAGTACATCACCGGTACCCAAGGGGTTAACCTACCCGGAAGAACAAATGATAACAACAGAACAAATATGACCAGAGAGAAGAAGGGAAATAAAAACGTGTATTTCAGAGAGAGAGCGAAAAGGGGATAGCCTATGTAGGAAGAGAAAACAACAAATAATCTAGATATTCACTAACGAATGGAGGGAGAAAAATTAGGAACAAAAAGTTGGTGGTGAAAAAACCTGACCAAGGAAGCCAACAAGAGAGAGAGAGAGAGAGAGAGAGATGATAATAATAATAATAATAATAATAATAATAATAATAATAATGTTAATAATAATAAAAATAAATATTATTTCCACCAACATTGTTTATTCTTGTTAACTAATTTACAGTATATATTGTACAATATTTATTGTAGAGTGTTTGCCCAATATACGTACCCAGTTTACATTTTGGCAGTCAATATTGGACTGCCGGTCATATCATAGTGGTACAATTTTACATACATTGCTGAACTCTTCGCTCAAACTTTTGCTAGAAACTCCACCTTATATGATTCCGGTGCTATTCTTCCCTCTCCACCCCCCTCTCCCCTACTTATGCCTAATATCCTAATCTCTTCTAAAGATGTACTTTCTATCCTCTCTGGGCTTAATACTAAGAAGGCTTACGGTCCGGACGGTGTTCCTCCTGTTGTACTCAAAAACTGTGCTTCCGTGCTGACTCCCTGCCTAGGCAAATTCTTTCGTCTCTGTCTCTCTTCTAACGTCTTCCCTTCATGCTAGAAGTTTGCTCTCATTCAACCTGTCCCAAAGAAGGGTGACCGCTCTCAACCCTCCAACTACCGTCTAATTTCTCTCATCTCTTGTATCTCTAAAGTTTTTGAAAGTATTCTTACTTCAACATTTCTTAAGCATTTCTCTTCTCATAATCTACTCTCAGATCTCCAGTATGGCTTCCTCAAGGGTCGCTCTACTGGTGATCTTCTTTCATATCTTACTAACTCTTGGTCATCCTCCTTTCGGGACTTCAGTGAGACATTTTCTATTGCGCTAGACATATCGAAGGCCTTCGATAGAGTCTGGCACAAATCTTTAATTTCTAAACTACCCTCCTTCGGTTTCTATCCCTCCATCTGTGCCTTTGTCTCTAATTTTCTTTCAGACCGTTCCATAGCTGCGGTTGTGGATGGCGATTGCTCACTTCTTTATCCTATCAACTCCGGTGTTCCTCAGGGTTCTGTCCTATCTCCTATCATCTTTCTAATTTTCATAAATGATCTCAACTGTACCTCCAGTCCCATCCATTCATACACAGCAGACGACTCTACCTTACACTACTAAATTAGTTTTCCAGAACGTCCCAGCCAGCAATCCCTCAAAGACAAACGTAATGAAGCCATATAACACTTATCTTCTGATTTATCTGCTATTCCCAATTGGGGCAGAGAAAACCTTGTTACCTTAAATGCTTCCAAAACCCAATTTCACCAGCTTACTACCCGTCAGGAACACCCAGCGGACTAGCCTTTATTCTTCAACAATGCAAAAATCAGTCCTTCATCATCTCTCAATATTCTCAGTGTCTCTTTTTCTTCTGATCTGACTTGGAAGGACCATATTACCAGTGTTGCTAAAGGAGCCTCCCAGCTGGGTGTGCTCAACCGCCTCAAGGGGTTCTTTACCCCTGCACAGCTTCTTGCTCTGTACATGGGCACAGTACGTCTTTGTATTGAGTATTGTTCACATGTGTTGGGAAGATCCTCACACACAGCACTCCTAGACAAAGTAGAAAGGAAGGCCTTTTGTATCATTAATTCCCGCCCACTCACCAACTCTCTGCAAACTCTCTCTCTTCGCCGCAATGTTGCATCTCTCTCGCTATTCTATCACTACTACAATAATCAGTGCTACTCAGAGCTTTCCCAGTGTATACCACCTCCTCTAAGTAGGGTACGTGGTACCCGTCTTGCAACACAATCCCACCCCTACTCTGCAACTCTCCAATCCAAGAGTGAAACATTACTCTCAGACTTTCTTCTATTCAACAGCTGAGCTCTGGAACTCTCTCCCAGAATCAGGGTGGGGGGGGGGGGGGAGGTGATTGAAGTATGATCTGGCTGGGGGGAGGGGAGTCGCAGAGAAATATAGAGTGAGAGAGAGAAAGAGGGAGTGTGTGTATGAGAGAGAGAGAGTGGGTCGGGGGGAGTGTGTGTATGAGAGAGAGAGAGAGGGGGGGGGGGGAGGGTGTGTATGAGCGAGACATATAATACTGTATAACTAGGGCTAGTGATAAGTAAAGATGAGGAATGGATAGGAAAAGGAAAGACGGAAAACTATGGGTTATAAGAACAACCACACAGAACAAAAACCTATAAATAAGAGCCAGCCTGAATGTGTTGATGTACAGAAATACAGGTGTGTTTGTGTATCTGTACGTGTGTGTGTGTGTGTGTGTATGTGTGTGTGTGTGTGTGTATGTGTGTATGTGTGTGGTTACTTATTGCAATTTGGGAAGGATGTCTAGGAATTAAAGGGGTAAATACCATCTCCATTTACTCTTGAGCTCCCACAAATTCACCATAAGCTGTATGAAATCGTCTAATGAAAGCCAGAACAAACTTTCAAAATGCGTCATGATCCGCAGAGGGTTAAGTTATTGTTTGACATATTTTTCTGTATATATTTATTTATATATATATGTTTATTTATATATTTCACATAGTTGAAAACCATTAACCCCTTCTGTCTTCCCGGCGTCTCTTTCATTTCATCATTGTATTCTAGCTATATGTAGACGATAGTGTGCAGTTTAAGAAGGATCTGTGGTAGCAGAATGGGCTAAGTAAGATAGTTCGAAGCCTTTTAATTGCTGGAGGCTCTTTTAAAACTGAATGAAACTGTCTAATAGTAGCCAGCATAAAGGTAAAACGACGTCGCCGGTACAAAAGTGGTTAACAACAACAAGAAACCTAAAACTGGGACATTCAATGAGTCAGTCAGTCAGTCAGTAGCCAGCCCTTACTCTCACAAAGGGTAGGGAGGATCAGCAAGAGACAAGAGAAAGGAAAAATGAGGTGACAAGTGAAGAACACATATATCAGTTTGCCCACAAAAAGCAAGCATACTGTACAAGCATTCAGAAGTAAAATAGAAAATATAGGCCCGGAAGAAAATTTCTGGACAAAAGTCTAAATATACGAGGTGATCATTATTTGATGAAGTCATATATTCTGGGATGCCGGAAGGAGGAAAGAGAAACAAAATAGTTGGTATAAATTAGAATGCTATCGAGGAGCATGAACTAAATTTGGGATAAATATAAACTGATAGATAATAGAAACAATTAACTCTATCCTTCCACCATGAAACTCTCACTTCACTCACTCCTCCCCTCTCCCCCACACTGAAGCTCTCACTCTACCCACTACCCCTTCTCTTTACCACCACAATGAAACTCTCACTCCCCCCCCACCCCCAAACCCTCTCTTTCCACAATGAAACTCTCAATCCACCCCCTCCACCCCCACACACACAATTTAGCTCCCATTCCCCCATCACTTCCACCCATCCCCTCTTCCCCACAATAATACTCTCACTCTTCCCCACCCCACTTCCCCCATAATTTAGTTCTCATTCACCCACCACACACCCACAGCCCGCCTTTCCACCCACAACTCAATTCCCACTCCCTCACTAATCTCATCACGACTTGTTTGCCTCACAGACAAAAATACAGGGAACTCACTTAACTTTTGGGAGAATATAGCCAATCTATAGACACCGTGTTGTGTACTTTTCCTTCTGTTGTATGTATCGCTTGACACTTTCAGTACCGGTGCCGTTCTTTTAACTTTATATTGGCTACTGTTAGACGATTTTATAGTTTTAAAAGGGCCTCCAGCAATGAACAGGCTTCGAATTGTCACACTTAACCTTTTTACTATCCTTCACAGATCCTTCATAAACTGCACAAAATTGACTAAATATAGCTAGAATAAAATATAAAACACTTCGCTGGTACAGAACGGGTTAAAGGTGCTAAGGGGCGTATTCGTGAACATGTTGGTAGGGCCAGGATTGTGTGTGGATCCTGGGTAGGGCGATGTCAGTACCATGGCGAACAACAGACTAAGGGATGGTTGTTGACTCTTTAAGGGTAGTACTTGTTTTTTAGTCTATACAGTATATCGATCTATTAATTTATTATTGAGTTTCCTCGCTAGACCTCCATTAAACATAAAACAAAAACATCGACCCCCTTTCAAGATAAATGTGTACATTTTCGTTAGGAAAACAGCCCTTACCGATGGCCGGTTCCTCTTAAATTACAGGCTAGCTATCACTCGCCAGGAAAAAATTGACACCTAAATGGCACGAAAGGTCTAAATAATGACATAGAAATGGGCGAAAATCTTAAAATCTAAAAACTTATGGCGCTAAACATGAAGGAGAACGGGGTTCAGAAGAATACAAATACTTCCCCTTTACAGTGGGGAGATTGTAGGCACCAATCGATCAGGGCTAGACCCAGGTGAGGTTATAGGCATGTGATAAAGAGTCGCTGGAACTCCTGTTTCATTTGCTTGGCCTCTCTTACTGATTTTCTTTGTGCCTCATTTACACTGAGAGCAATCCAGCTAGCTCTCACAAACATCTCCTCCTCCTATCCACTTCACTAAACTAAACATGCACACCACACTTCATTCCTCCACACCAAAATTTTAAAAAATTATGAATTTCAGCCCAGCCTCGGAGTCCCCAGGGGGGGGGGGGGGGGGGGGGGGACCATAAATGCCCCCACACCCGACCGACCATCCCCTGACGACCCCACAAAATTACCTGGACCTCGGCCTATTACTCTTTCTATTGATTTCTGTAACATTCGCGGACTTTCCTCTAACTTTCACTCTGTTGAACACCATCTCTCCTCCTACAAACCTGATCTTCTCTTCCTCACCAAACTCAGTTTTCTGTAGCAACATCCAGCAACCCCTTCTCTGTATCCTCCTACTTTCTCTATCCTAGTTTCAAAGCCAAAGGCGTATGTTGTGCATATGTGCACAACAAACTCACTTGTTCTCGTGTTCTCGATTTCAACTCCTCTGAATTCTCTACTTTATGGCTCAAACATTCCTGTCATTCTCTTACTAAATATTTCTGTGCTGTCTATCTTTCCCCTAACACTACCAACTTTTCCAAATGTTTTGACTATATAACTCTACAGTGGAACACATTCTATCTATTTCTCCTTTCTCAGAAATCTCCATCTTAGGAGATTTCAACGTTCACCACCGCCAATGGCTCTCCTCTCACACTACTGACCCACCTGGTGAACAAGCCTACGTCTTTTTATCATAAATGACCTAGAGCAGTTAGTTCAGCAACCCACCCGTATCCCTGATCGCATCGGAGATCGGCTCAACATTCTTGACTTGTTTCTAACTTCTAACCCTTCTTCTTATACTGTCGATATTTTCTCTCCTTTGGGCTCCTCCGACCATAAACTTATCTCTGTCAACTGTCCTATCTCTCCAGTACGGCCACCCGATCCTATTAGGGAATGATTTCTGCCTTCGTGGCCGGGGACCCTCGGAGAGTGCTGAACGCATTATCGAGGTAATCCTATCGGGCATGGAAGCATACATTCCATTCTCTTTCTCTCAGACTAATGCTAACAAATCTTGGTTTACTCACGCCTGTTCTACTGCTGTCCACAATAAGGAGGAAGCATTCAAACGGTACCGATGCCTTAAAACTCAAGACTCTGATTCTTCCTATGTTTCTACCCGGAATCAAGCCAAATCTGTTCTTCGACTTGCCAAACACTCTTTCATCAATAATAAATGCACTGAACTATCCAACTCTAGCTCTTCCCAAGCTTTCTGGCATCTAGCCAAAAACCTCTCCAACAATTTCTCTTCCTCGTCTTTCCCTCCCCTTTCCCATTCTGATGGCACAACCATCACTTCTTCCTCTGACAAAGCTAAACTCTTCGCTCAAACTTTTGCTAGAAACTCCACCTTGGATGATTCCGGTGCTATTTCTCCCTCTCCACCCTCCTCTCTCTTACTTATGCCTAATATCCTAATCTCTTCTAAAGATGTACTTTCTACCATCTCTGGGCTTAATACTAATAAGGCGTACGGTCCGGCCGGTGTTCCTCCTGTTGTTCTCAAAAACTGTGCTTCCGTGCTGACTCCCTGCCTAGGCAAACTCTTTCGTCTCTGTCTATCCTCTAACGTCTTCCCTTCATGCTGGAAGTTTGCTCACATTCAACCTGTCCCAAAGAAGGGTGATAACTCTCAACCCTCCAACTATCGTCCAATTGCTCTCATCTCATGTCTTTCTAAAGTTTTTGAAACTATTCTTGCTTCCAAATTTCTTAAGCATTTCTCTTCTCATAATCTGCTCTCAGATCGCCAGTATAGATTCCTTAAGAGTCGCTCTACTGGTGATCTTCTTTCATATCTTACTAACTCTTGGTCATTCTCCTTTCGGGACTTCGGAGAGACTTTTTCTATTGCACTAGACATATCGAAAGCCTTCGATAGAGTCTGGCACAAATCTTTAATTTCTAAACTACCCTCCTTCGGTTTCTATCCCTCCATCTGTGCCTTTGTCTCTAATTTCCTTTCCGGCCGTTCCATAGCCGCGGTTGTGGACGGCCATTGTTCACTTCGTCACCCTATCAACTCCGGTGTTCCTCAGGGCTCTGTCCTATCTCCTATTCTCTTTCTAATTTATTTAAATGATCTCCTCAACTGTACCTCAATTCCCATCCATTCATACGCAGACGACTCAACCTTACACTACTCCATTAGTTTTTCAGAACGCCCCAGCCAGCAATTCCTCAACGACAAATGTAATGAAGCTATAGAACTCTTAAATTCTGATCTAAATACTATCTCCAATTGGGGCAGAGAAAACCTTGTTACCTTTAATGCTCCCAAAACCCAATTTCTCCATCTATCTACCCGTAAGGAACTCCCAGCAGACTATCCCTTATTCTTCAACAATACAAAAATAAATCCTTCATCTTCTCTCAATATTCTTGGTGTCTCTTTTTCTTCTGCTCTCAGTTGGAAGGACCATATTACCAGTCTTGCTAAGGCAGCCTCCCAGAAGCTGGGTGTGCTCAACCGCCGTAGGGGGTTCTTTTCCCCTGCACAGCTTCTTGCTCTGTACAGGGGCATAGTGCGCCCTTGTATTGAGTATTGTTCACATGTGTGGGGAGGTTCCTCTCACACCGCTCTCCTAGACAAAGTTGAAAGGAAGGCCTTTCATATCATTAACTCCCGTCCACTCACCAACTCTTTGCAATCTCTCTCTCTCCGCCGCAATGTTGCATCTCTCTCGCTATTCTATCGCTACTATAATAATCAGTGTTACTCAGAGCTTTCCCAGTGTATACCACCTCCTTTACGTAGGGCATGTGGTACCCGTCTTTCAACTCAATCCCACCCCTACTCTGTGCAACTCTCCAACCCGAGAGTGAAACGTTACTCTGTCTTTCTTCTACTCAACAGCTGAGCTCTGGAACTCTCTCCCAGAATCAGTCTTTCCCTCTTCCTATGACTTAAATTGCTTCAAACTCCGTGTGTCCAGGCATTTTGGCTCGAAGGTCCCTTGATTTTGGCCCTCTCACTCTTTCAACTATGGGGGAGGCACTCGCTATAGGCAGTTCTGCCTTTTGCCTCCCTCAATCACATAGAAAAAAAAAAAAAAAAAAAAAAAACATCCAGTACCGGTGACGTCCATTTCATCCTATTCCTGGAATTATTAGATATTTTTATTCATAATAGGAAGAACCTCTGACAATTACAAGGCTACATACGATCTCAATTATTTTTGCTACCATACATCCTTCCTAAGCTGAATAAAATCGTCTAATAGTTGCCAGATTATGATGGAAATGATGTCACCGGTACTAAATGAGTTAAAGAGAGCTTGATATCACCTAATTTCTCTGGTGTTCTGACCCCTCCCTGCCCAAAATTTCATAATTTGTGTTTCTTGTCTAAAATTCTTCTTTCAACATAGGAGAATAGCATAAGAGGGCATAAATACCCATATGACATCCCTACCCACTTCCCCCCCCCCCACCGCCCCCTCTCCAACAAAAAGCCACACCCCCACTGCCCAAAATGTCTGGATTTATGTTGTTTTGTCTAAAATGCTTCGTTCAACATAGAATAGCATAGGCGGGCATAACACCCATATGACATCCCCACCCCCCCAAACAAAAAAATCATAGTGTTTTATCTTGAATTTGTTTTATATATTTTTTCTTACAAGCTAGTACATCATGTTCAAGAGGATATAACTGCTATCTGGCATCCCTAAACACACCCATCTATCATACTTACCCCACCCTCCATTTAAGCTCCACCTTTCCACAATAGAACAATAATATACCTCACCAAAATATCTCTAAACACACAGAAATATGTATCATACATAATATTTTGTTATAGTATACCATAAATGTTCTATCATGCTTACGTTTTCTCTAATAACTACACTAGAAAACGCAGCCAGTTTTGAGTAACCATGGCATTGTTTCGTGATGCACTGGCAAAACATTTGCTATGTATTGTATATGACTTTCGTATGCAATTTCCAGCTATTCTATATTGGCAACTTCCAAGTGTAACTACTCCACTAAATATTGCTCTGTTTTGTTCCCCTTGTGCGCACTATATATGGGTGATCTGGTGAAGGTACTTTGTATACTACTTTCGGACCATACAGCACCTGTTTAGCCGTTTACACTTGCTGTTACTCGGATATTTTCCCTGAATCGACATATATTATGTTGAATATCGCGCCACAAACGTATATATATATATTCTATTTATACGTTTCAGCACCTTGTATTATTCAATAATCTAATTTATTATTTTCACTCCCAACATCAAACACCTCCCAATGTAATTTATGGAAGCATGTAATTCTCCCGGGATTCGAACCTATGGGAAAGCGAACATGATAAATTGTAGGTGATGATTGTATGATACGCCCTAAAAGGTTGCGCAAAATTTGAATGATTCTACAATTAGTTTTTGTTTTCCATATTATAATGTATTGAAGTTCGCTGCTGTTATCGCGCGCGAAAATAGTGATGAATATTTCAGCAAGTCAGTAAAGCTTTCGACAGAGTCCCTCATGAGAGATTGATGAGAAAGGTTGAGGCACATGGAATAGGAGGATCGTTGTTGGGATGGATTAGGTCATGGCTAATTGGTAGGAAACAGAGAGTCAGCATAAATGGTACCAAGTCAGAGTAGGGAGCAGTCAAAAGTGGTGTCCCCAAGGGATCGGTATTAGGTCCCCTGTTGTTTCTTATATACATAAATGACCTAGATTTAGGTATAACTTGTAGGATAAGTAAATTCGCAGACGATACTAAAATGGGGAGATCAATTGATTCAGATAGCGATATAGAGTGCCTCCAAAGGGATCTAGATACCTTACATGAATGGTCAGTAAATTGGCAGATGAAGTTTAACATTGACAAATGCAAGGTATTAAAGATAGGGAAGATGCATACAAATGTTAAATATAAACTAGCTAATTTAGAATTAGAAAATTCAGACTGTGAGAAAGATCTAGGTGTGTTTGTTAGCAATGATTTGAAACCTAGAAAACAGTGTATAAGCGTTCGTAATAAAGCAAACAGGATTCTCGGGTTCATCTCTAGGAGTGTGAGTAACAGAACTGCTGATGTTATGTTAAAACTTTACTTGTCATTAGTGAGACCCCATATGGATTATGATGTCCAATTTTGGTGTCCTTATTACAGAATGGACATAGATTCATTGGAGAGAGTACAGCGTAGAATGACAAAAATGACCCATAATATTAGAAATCTTTCGTATGAAGAAAGGTTGAAGAAATTAGGTTTACATTCGTTAGAGAGACGCAGAGTTAGAGGGGATATGATAGAGGTGTTCAAGTGGGTTTGTGGGATTAACAAAGGGGACATGACAAATGTACTAAAGCTCAGTGATAGCGAAAGAACTCGTACCAATGGTTTCAGATTAGATACATTTCGTTTCAGAAAAGATATAGGCAAATATTGGTTTGGTAACAGAGTTGTAGATGGGTGGAATGGACTACCAAGTGCTATAGTGGGGTCTAAAACGGTAGGGAGCTTTAAGATAAAATTGGATAAGCATATGGACGAGAAGGGTTGGGTGTGAAGGGGGATCAGCCGGGTTGGGCCAATCAGCACTCTGCATACCCCCATAATCCTGCGTTAATCTCTAACCGGTTTGGTAAGATGATCCTCAGGGTATTAGAGTGTTGAGCCTATAATTGGGCTTTGTAATTGAACTGGGGTTGTGTGGGACAGGGATCTGCCTTGCTTAGGCCAATCGGCTTTCTGCAGACTCTCATTTTCTTATGTTCTTATGTTAAGTCTTACTAATTCCATTAGTAATAAAATAGCATTATACCAGAGACACAATCTCTTATACAGGATGAATACGGAACGTAGCCGAAGCCTACTCTTACGGGAGGAGGTATTTGTAGTACTTTTTCTCCCACATGTTATTACCGTAGACATTTTAAGACGTTTGTTTTATTACTTTGGTGATCTTAAGCCCTTTCGCCCCATTCCTTTGTCAATAAAAAGACCTTTCGTTCCATTTAGTTTTTCCTGGCAAGCGATAGCAAGCATGTAATTCTAGGAGGAACAGGCCTTCGGCCGGAAAAAAAATCTACCCAAAAATGTACAAATTTGTCTTGAGAGGGGATCTAGGGGGTGTTTTTTTTAACGTTTGATGGAGGTCTAGCAAGGGTATTCTATAATATATATATATATATATATATATATATATATATATATATATATATATATATATCAAATTTATAGACCCAAAAATTAACACTGTCCCCTTAAAGACTGAAATTAAAGTATACTGTCTTATACCGTTAAACAAAAGGGCCTCCAGCAACTAACAGGCTTCATACTATCTTAACTAACCATGTGTACTAACACAGGTTTTCTTAAAATGCACAAAATCGTCTGAATATAACTAGACTAAGATTAAAAAGACGTCGCCGGTACAGAAGGGGCTAAGAGACAACCATCACAACAAAGGGTTTGGTAATATAGTATTGATAAGACAGTAATGGTGGTTTATCATGTTTACGTTCAGAATAATATTATAATATTATTAATAATGTGTAATAACGGTCTGTCACACCATATATACGCGCCCACCTTTAATAATATATGCATAAGTGTGTGTGCGTGTGTGTATTAGAATATAATTATGTATGTATTTGCTTGAGTTTGTTTATGTATATGTGTATATATGTATCTATGTATGTGCAGTATATGTGTATGTATGTGTGCGTATATGTGTATGTATGTATGCGTTATTTATGTATATATATATGTGTATAGTGTATACTGTTTGTGGTTCGAGCCCGGCTGAGAGTATCAGGTAGGATAAGAGAAGAGCATATATGCATGTAATGTGCATATATTTATGTATATGTATGTCTGTGTGTACGTGCTGTCAATGGTTCGAGCCCGGTTGAGAATATAAGGTATATAATATATATATGTACTGTACGTGTATTTATATTTATATGGTCATATGCACATATGTATGTAAATATACGTACATATGAGCGAGAACATATTGCTCACTAGCGCAACTTCTGATTATAAATCTATGCATAAGCATTATCTATTATTAAGTGTTCGCGTATCTTCATCCATGTATTTCCACCCTTAACAATAGAACGCCCAGCTCTTCCATATTTCGCCTTCTGTCTCACACACACACACACACACACACACACACACACACACACACACACACACACACACACACACACACACACACACACACACACACACACACACACACACACACACACACACACACACACACACACACACACACACACACACACACACACACACCTGCACTTACGAGGATTAACCTCCCATTGTAGTACCCGCACCCTCTTTACCTCACTTACCAAAACAGTTTCTGTATGTATGTATGTCTGTGTGCATACGTGAGCGTTTGTGTATACGGACATGTGCACACTTACTGCATGTTCTTATGTTCCTATATATGTATGTATATGTATGTGCGCACGTACGTGTATATACGTATGTTCTGTATATGAGTAAGTTAATAAATGTGTAAATGTACTGTATATCACTTACTCTCATGGTTATTTTATGATAATTTGTATTCTGCACATGCATCATTATTGTATTTATTTATTTTGTTTGTAAACTAAGCTTACCATCCTCATATCTGTGCATCTCATGTTCATCCACTAAATTGTAAAATGTGTATTTTCAGCTCATGAGGCTGCCATTCTTTAATAAACCGTTTATTATTATTATTATTATTATTATGTGGGCTGCCTTGGAAATTGAGTTTATAGGGGATAGCTATTCTATCTTCGAGGCAATTACATTACCTCTCTATCTCTCTCTCTCTCTCTCTCTCTCTCTCTCCTGCATAATCTTCCGTAAAGTATTAAATAATTGTTTTAGAGCAACACTCAACATTGACAAAGAACAGTTAAGAACTCTCCAAGATATGGTTATAAACTGCTTATGAGGCAGAGCATATAGCCATATATACAGTAATCGCATATAGCTCTTGGTGTTATTCTTTGGGTAATGCGTATACTGTGTGGTTCATTACCGTACAGTATAATACTCCAAGATATGGTTATAAACTGCTTATGAGGCAGAGCATATAGCCATATATACAGTAATCACATATAGCTTTTGGTGTTATTCTTTGGGTAATGCGTATACTGTGTGGTTCATTACCGTACAGTATAATACTCCAAGATATGGTTATAAACTGCTTATGAGGCAGAGCATATAGCCATATATACAGTAATCACATATAGCTCTTGGTGTTATTCTTTGGGTAATGCGTATACTGTGTGGTTCATTACCGTACAGTATAATTATGATGTAATAAGGCTAATACAAGTATGACATTATTTAGCCTCATTATGATACAATCACACGTGAATGTCCTTACATCAGAGTTGAAGACGCTGTGTGTGTGTGTGTGTGTGTGTGTGTGTGTGTGTGTGTGTGTGTTTACAAGTAGGTTAATAGACAGGGCGACATGGACCGACATATAGATAGAAAAGTTAGTGGAAAGAAGGGAGAGATAGAAAGAGAGAAGGTAATGGGATTATCAGAGAGGGGAATGCGTTGTGGAAGAAAACGTTAGCAGCAGCAGGGAGAGTGGGTAGGGGAGGGGAAAACGTTAGCAGCAGCAGAGAGAGTGGGTAGGGGAGGGGAAAACGTTAGCAGCAGCAGGGAGAGTGGGTAGGGGAGGGGAAAACGTTAGCAGCAGCAGGGAGAGTGGGTAGGGGAGGGGAAAACGTTAGCAGCAGCAGGGAGAGTGGGTAGGGGAGGGGAAAACGTTAGCAGCAGCAGAGAGAGTGGGTAGGGGAGGGGGAAAGCGGTAGCAGCAGCGGGGAGAGTGGGTAGGGGAGGGGAAAACGTTAGCAGCAGCAGGGAGAGTGGGTAGGGGAGGGGAAAACGTTAGCAGCAGCAGGGAGAGTGGGTAGGGGGGGGAAAAACGTTAGCAGCAGCAGGGAGAGTGGGTAGGGCAGGGCAGAACGTTAGCAGCAGCAGAGAGAGTGGGTAGGGGAGGGAAAACGTTAGCAGCAGCAGGGAGAGTGGGTAGGGGAGGGGAAAACGTTAGCAGCAGCAGGGAGAGTGGGTAGGGGAGGGGAAAACGTTAGCAGCAGCAGAGAGAGTGGGTAGGGAGGGGAAAACGTTAGCAGCAGGGAGAGTGGGTAGGGAGGGGAAAACGTTAGCAGCAGCAGGAGAGTGGGTGGGGGAGGAGAAAACGTTAGCAGCAGCAGGGAGAGTGGGTAGGGAGGGGAAAACGTTAGCAGCAGCAGGGAGAGTGGGTAGGGGAGGGGAAAACGTTAGCAGCAGCAGGGAGAGTGGGTAGGGGAGGGGAAAACGTTAGCAGCAGCAGGGAGAGTGGGTAGGGGAGATGAAAACACCAAAGTGTGCGTGTGTGTGAGAGAGAGAGAGAGAGAGAGTGATTCGACAAGAACAATCAGGAGCGAAATACAAAGGAGACAAATACAATATAACTAACTGATTTGCTGTGAATGTTCTATTGACTGAGCCTTACCTGTATCACCTGGTTGGCGTATGACCAACAACAACAACCCAATTTAACCATATTGGAGGGCCGCACCGCTGGCCAACGTTGTGGTATTAATTAAAAGAACTTCGAGATAATAATATTATGTATAGAAACAACGGATTGTTTTGTATTGAATCATTACATACCATTTAGAATGTCTTGATGATTAATTATTGAATTCGTAATATCGCCAGCCCACAGACAGATTATGTTTCTAAATCAAGTTTCACCTTAAGTGCACAAGTAAAATATGAAATGAAATAATGGTTATTTGTTTTGAGCACATTATCGATATATCATTATGTGTTGTACTCATTATCTAAGTCATTCATATGTACAGTCACTCATAACAAATTGTGGACTTCACCTATTTCTAATTATGGAAGTATATATCTGGAAACGAATGTATATGCCTTTAATGAATGTATATGCCTTTAATGAATGTATATGCCTTTAATGAATGTATATGCCTTTAATGAATGTATATGCCTTTAATGAATGTATATGCCTTTAATGAATGTATATGCCTTTAATGAATGTATATGCCTTTAATGAATGTATATGCCTTTAATGAATGTATATGCCTTTAATCTTCCATACATCATATATAAAACTATAATTATATACTATTTATTGAAAAGCAAGTTCTATCCAAAAAATAATCCAGGTAGTTATAATTGCATAAAGCAAATCATAGGGGGCCCACGAATTTGTATAAGGAACTGTACGTATACGAGAGAGAGAGTGAGTGTGAGTGTGTGTGTGTGAGTGTGTGTGAATGCTAAGCCACGTAGCTGAGATTACGGAAGTAGAGATCTTACTTGAATAAAGAAGAGAGATGAAGCGGAGTGAAGAAAAGGGGAAATATTATATTAGGTATTGAATTTAAACATATAGGCTATATAGAATGAATATAAACTGGAGTGAGATGAGATAATATGAGACCTTCCCGATGACTTAAGGGGGTAGTACTCGCTTTTTCCGGGCCCCTTTTCCCCTCATATTTAGCATATTAGTTTTGAGATTTTAAAACGTTCGTTCCGTTAGTTTCGAGATTTCGAGACCGTTCGTCTCATTTTGTTGTCAATATTAAGACCTTTCGTTCCCTTCAGGTGTCTATTTTTACTTGGCGAGCGATAGCGAGCCTCTAAATTTAGAAGGAACTGGCCATTGGCCTGGGCATTTTTACCGAATTTTTTTACAAATTTCTCTTGAAAGTGGGTCTATACTGTAGGGGGGCGAGGAAACTCATAAATATATACATATATAAATATATAGGCCAAAAACCAAGCACTACCCCCTTAATAAGAAGGCCACGCTCAGAAATAGCCAACACATAAACAGTCCCAATGAAACCGCCCAAAGACAAAAATAGCCACACACATATAACAATACCTAACTAAAGTCGGTGTCACACGATAGCTTTTTTCGTCAATTTCCCATGAGCAAGGTTTCCCATGAGCAAGGGAGAAGAAGAGAAGTAGTGGAGGAGAAGGTGGGGATCAGGAGGTCAGAAGTGTGGGAAGCCATGAAAAGAGTGAAGTTGGGGAAAGCACCAGGAACAGAGGGAGTGTGTGGGGAAATGTTGAGGTATGGTGGTGAGATAGTGATAGAATGGGTATGGAAAATGTGCAAACTAGCATGGGAGAAGGGGAGTGCACCCGATGACTGGAAGACTGGCATAATAGTCCCCCTATATAAGGGCAAAGGGGAAAGAGGAGTGTGTGGTAACCACCGAGGAATATGTCTTCTAAGCGTAGTAGGGAAGGTATACAGTAGGGTAGTGATTGAGAGAGTGAGAGTGAGAACGGAGAAATGGATAGGCGACGAGCAGGGAGGTTTTAGGAAGGGAAGAGGATGTGTAGATCAGATTTTTACCCTGAATTGTGTTGTGGAGAAGTATCTGGAGAAGAAACAAAAGGTGTATGTTGCCTTTATGGACTTGGAGAAGGCCTATGACAGAGTGGATAGAGAAGGTTTGTGGAAAGTACTTAGAATATACGGAGTAGAGGGCAAGTTGCTGAAAGCAGTGAAGAGCATGTATGAGGGTGCAAAGGCGGCAGTACGTGTGGAGAGTGAGCAGAGTGAGTTCTTTGACCTGAATGTTGGTTTGAAACAGGGGTGTGTGATGTCCCCGTGGTTGTTTACTGTATATATGGATGGAGTTATGAAAGAAATACTATCAAGAGCAGTGGATGTTGGTGTATCGCTGAAAAGGGAGGGAATTGAGTGGAAGCTACCTATACTGCTGTTTGCGGATGATACAGTTCTGATGAGTGATAATGAATGGGAGTTGCAGGGTCTGGTAAATGAGTTTGGAACAGTGTGCGAAAAACGGAATTTGAAGGTAAATACGGGGAAGAGCAAGGTTATGGTCTTCGAAAGGGGTGAAGTCACAGAGTGTGAGGTGAAGCTGAACGGTCAGGCTATGGAGATCGTCAACTCTTTTAAGTATCTGGGCAGTGTGTTGAGTAAAGATGGGACTATGGATGAAGAGGTGCGGGAGAGGGTACAACAGGGGAAGAGGGTTGTAGGAACGCTAAAAGCAGTAACAAGAAATAGGGTGGTCAGTATGGAAGTGAAGAAGTCCTTGCATGACAGTGTGGTAATCCCGACACTGACTTACGGAAGCGAAGCATGGACGTTGGTTGAGAGACTCAGACCAAGAGTGAGAGCAGTGGAAATGAATTACTTAAGGAGTGCGTGCGGAGTTACATGGAGGGATAGACAGACTAATGAGGAAGTAAGAAGGAGGTGTGGTGTGGAGGTAGATGTGCTGGAAAGTGTGAAAAGGAACAACTTGAGATGGTTCGGCCATATGGAACGTATGGAAAGCGAGAGAATGACTAAGAGGGTGTATGAGAGCGAGGTGGAGGGACAGAGGGGTAGAGGTAGACCGAATATGAGGTGGAAGGATGGAGTGAGGAAGTACATGAACGAAGGTGGTGCTGGTTGGGGGGAGGGGCGTCGACTGACTGGGGACAGAGGTGCATGGGGGCGGTTCGTTCGTGGCCACCCCTTCGGGGATCACGGCGTCAGGCAATAGATAGATAGATAGAAGGTTTTTCTCTTACTATTTTGAGGCTTGTTTACATTGGAATCGGAAACTAGATCGACGGTAGATTATGTAAGGTAGTTTAATATATTCGAAATTTAAATTTTGAAGCTGCCAGACAAACAATTGCTCGTAAAAATTGACGGAAAACTCGTTTGTGTGACACCGCGTTAAACCTACCAAAACGTAACCCAAGTTCATCTAACCGAACCTAACTTAGACTTGGTTGGACATGAACGGTGCCACCGGTGAGGGTGAAGCGAGGGAAGAAAAGCAAAGGAGAAGAGAGGAGTAGTAAGCAAGACATTGTTGATGAAGTACTATAAGATAATAGTGAAGCAAGGAGATATACAATAGTAGGTGAGTGAAGTGAAATAAGAGTAGTAAGCAAGACATTGTTGATGAAGTACTATAAGATAATAGTGAAGCAAGGAGATATACAATAGTAGGTGAGTGAAGTGAAATAAGAGTAGTAAGCAAGACATTGTTGATGAAGTACTATAAGATAATAGTGAAGCAAGGAGATATACAATAGTAGGTGAGTGAAGTGAAATAAGAGTAGTAAGCAAGACATTGTTGATGAAGTACTATAAGATAATAGTGAAGCAAGGAGATATACAATAGTAGGTGAGAGAAGTTAAATAAGGAAGCACCTGGAGTGACCATAGAGATGAAGTAAAGTGAAGTGAGGAAGCACCTGGAGTGACCATAGAGATGAAGTGAAGTGAGGAAGCACCTGGAGTGACCATAGAGATGAAGTGAAGTGAGGTGAAGTGAAGTGAGGGGAAGTGAAGTGAAAGGAGATGAAGTGAAGTGAGGTTTTGTGAAGTGAAGTGAAGTGAGGTGAGGTGAGGTAAAGTGATTTGAGGCAGGCAGACAATTAGAGGGGGGTATAATTGCATGTTTGGCTTGAACTATCATCACCTAGATTAATTTGGGGAGGGGGAAGAAGACAAGGAGAGGAGGAGGGAGGGAGGGGGGTAGGATGGAGAGAGGGGGGGAGAGAGGGAAGGGGAAGGAAGACAAGGGGAGTAGGAGGGAGGGAGGGGGGTAGGATGGAGAGAAGGAGGGAGAGAGGGAAAGGGAAGGGGAAGGAAGACAAGGGGAGTAGGAGGGAGAGAGGGAAAGGGAAGGGGAAGAGAGGGAAAGGGAAGGGGAAGAGAGGGAAAGGGAAGGGGAAGAGAGGGAAAGGGAAGGGGAAGGAAGACAAGGGGAGGAAGGACAGGAGGAGGAAGGGAGGGGGAGGAAGACAAAAGGAAGGAAGGAGAGGAAGAGGGAGGGAGGGAACAGGGAGGAGTAGAAAGACAAGGGGAGGAGGAGGGAGGGCGGAAAAGGTGAGGGGGAGGTGGAGAGAGGGCAAGGGGAGGGGGGAGGGAGGAAACGGCATGGGGGGGGGGGGTGAGAGGAGGTGCTACAAAAGAGGGAGAGGTAAATGACACACACATGCAAGTATTATACACACACAAACAAAACACGCGCACGTACGATGCATATATATATATATATATATATATATATATATATATATATATATATATATATAAGCATAATGCATATTAGCCCGCAACAGTACAATGTAGTTATTACACCAACTTGACCGCATGTATTTATTACTTGAATGGCTATAATACTCTGGGAGGGAGGGGGGTTGAAGAGGGCTGGGTTATATTATTACCGGAACAATAGTCTACAGTGACCTACTAATATTGCAGTGCGTTAGTGATATTAAAGACACACTGAATAGGAAGTAATTAAAGGGGAGGTACAGTCGCTTTTTCTGGACCCCTTTCGCCCTCATTTTTTGCATAATATTTTTTTAAATTTTAAGACGTTCGTTCCATTAGTTTGACGATTTTGAGACCTTTCGTCTCATTTCTTTGTCAATATTATTACCTTTCGTGCCATTTAGGTGTCGATATTTTCCTAGCGAGCGATAGCGAGCCTGTAATTTGAAGAAGGAGTCGGCCTTCGGCCGGGAAATTTTTCTGCCGAAAAACTTACAAATTTATCTTGAAATGGGGCCTAGGGAGTATTATGTTGTTGTTGTTGTTCCCCAAGCTGCCTGGCCGAACAGCCCCAAGGCCCCGAGCAAGGCCAAGGCCATTATTGTTTAGCTTGATGGAGGTCTAGCGAGGGAACTTAAAAATAAATGAATAAGTAAATATATAGACCAAAAAACAAGCACTACCCCCTTAATTGTGTTTGGCTTATATAACTACTAACTACTGTACAGTCACGCTAATAAGTGATGTCTCGGTACAAAGTATGTTTTGATCAATAATTGGTATCAGCAATGTCTTAGCTTCATTTCTTCATATCGAGTGAAATATACAAACATGTTCTTACACTTACCCACACTATTCAACATCTGACAGACATTAATACAGCACAAAGCAAGCCAAACGTGATGACAGCTGGGACATGACTTATTAGCGCGACCGTACATGCCACACAGTCTAGCTAGTAACACAATAACTACTGATAGTCTCCTCTGATAACCAAATCATCATGGACACAAAATTTAATGAACGCTCCCTATCACCTCTGTCCCCTATCAGCCGACGCCCCTCCTCCCAATCAACACCGCTTTCTCTCATATACTTCTCAATCCATCCTTTCACCTTACTCTCAGTCTGCCTCTCCCTCTCTGTCCTTCCACCTCACTCTTGTACACTCTCTTAGTCATTCTCTCTCTTCCCATACGTTCCACATGGCCGAACCATCTCAAGGTCTTCCTTTTCACGCTCTCCAGCACATTCACATCCACACCACAACACTCTCTTACTTCCTCATTCGTCTGTCTATCCTTCCATGTAACCCCACATGCACATCTCAAGCACTAATTTCCACCTCTCTCACTCTTGCATTGTGCCTCTCCCTCAACGTCCATGCTTCACTCCCGTACGTCAACGTCGGAATTACCACAGTATCATGCAGAGATATTTTTAATTATATGGTCTCCAACTCAAGTGTGAAATGATACTCCCAAGCTTTCTGGTATTCAACAGCTAAGCTGTGGAACTCTCTCCCTGAATCCATCTTTCCCTCATCCTATGACCTAAGCTGCTTCAAACTCCATGTGCCCAGACATTTTGGCTCGAACCTTCCTTGATTTTGACCCTATCACTCTTTAGAAAAAACAATGTAGAGGCGTTTATTGTTTTTTTTTTTTTGTTTTTTTTTCTATATTCCAACTTACTTCCTCTCGGGCATAGGCTGAGAGCCTTAACATTCACCGCTTTACAATGAACAGTGAAGCCCGTGAGGTCTTGTTCCAGTCTAGGGAGTGAGACATGTGAAGCACGTAGAGTACAACGAGCACCTGCCATCTTGCCTTCACATGAGGCACGGTGCTCACTCATGGCCCGAAACGACCCCATCTCTGAAGCCACCTCGTTCCCGTGCTTCACTGTCTCAACCCCTACACTCGGACTCTCACACTTACACACACACAACGCCACCTGTTGGTTCAAACATAGTGATAATATATCTTCTCTTTGGGTGTGCGCCAACCTTTGAGTGTGCGCTGGGTCAAGGGGACTCGTATTAACTTAACACTTAAAGAGCGGGGCCCGACTTATGTCCGTATCCAAAAAGCAGCAAGTTAGGAGCAATATTAAGGTTTTTAAAGGGTTAAAGTCGAGTGCAAATGGCCGGGAGCACAGCAGGCCACACGGCCGACACCCAGGGCTTGCCGCCGCCCACTAACTCACCCTCCCTGTGTTCTCGAGAGGCCGGCAGTGTAGCCAATAGTGAGCGTAGCTGGGAAAAATATACCGCTATTTGCTAAACTCCCATGTTACTGGTACCATTGTATGAGAACCACGAGTGCTACGTAGCTCGTTCTGGTCTCATTTTGAAGCTTTTAGCGCCTAGTTTTTTGCTGAATAAATTTCTTTTCATGCAGATACATGATTTATCATTCAAGAGGGCCTGAATATGCCCAAATAAGCCCAAAACCCCCCCGCTAGACAAGGGTTAAAGGTGGGATGGTTAATTTTTCTGGCCCCCTTTCTCCCCCATTAATTTTAACATTTTAATTAAGACGTTCGCCCCATTAGTTTGTCAATGTTATTACCTTTCGTACCATATATTTATCGATATCAAGACCTTTCGTGCCATCTAGGTGTCGATATTTTCCTGGCGAGCGATAGCGAGTCTGGAGTTTTAAGAGGAACCAGCCTTTGGCGGGGACATTTTTATATTGCAAAAATGTAGCCTACAAATTTTCATGAAGGGGGGTCTAGGGGGTGTTTTTCTTTTAGCTTGATGGAAGTCTAATTATGAAACTAAAAGCATATAATTATAGAAAGGTAAATAAACAAGCAAATAAATGCACCTCCCCCCCCCCCCCTTTAATGTAAGTTTTTGTGAACGTCAGAGAGTTAAAAATAAAGTAAAAGATTAAACAGGAAGATAGCGGAGAGAGAGAGAGAAGGAAAACAAGCATCAACAGATCTATTCATCCGTACGGGGCTGCATATAACTAAACTACTTGGCCTGTGTGATAGAATGGCACAGTTATAAGAGGAGCTATTATAGGTATGTAGGCGCAGTTATTCGGGAGTTAAAGGGAGATGGGCCGTTTTTCTGGCCCATCTTCTTCCTCATGTTTAGCCCCATTAGTTTTCAGATTTTTAGACGTTCGGCTCATTAGTTTGGTGATTTTAAGACCTTTTGCCCAATGTTTTTTGTCAATATTAAGACTTTTCGTGTCATTTAGGTGTACATTTTTTCCTGGCATGCGATATCGAGCTTGTATTTTAAGAGGAACTGGCATTCGGCCGGGTAATTTTTCTACGGTATCGAAAAATGTAAAAATTTATCTTGAGGGAGGATCTAGGGCAGATATTTTTTTTTAAGCTTGATGGAGGTCCAGGGAGGAAACTAGAAATTTTTATAAATATACATAAATGAGCAAATAAATACGCCCATCCTTAAGAACGAGATCATAATCATCATCATCACCCCGTTTGTCCCCTCAAGGGGGGTCGGGTCGTCTCGACACCGCTCTCCACTCTCCTCTGTCACCAACTCTGTTGAGATCAACCACTCGGCCATCATCTCGCACACAATCCATCCATCGCTTTCTCGGTGGTCCTCTCTTCCTTAAGGTTGTTGCACACTGACACGACAGCCCCTTCAAGACTGGCACGAACACCCACGACACATACAAATCCTGTGTCTTGCCGAATTTACTAGAGATCGCGGCGAAAATGGCTGGCATCGTTAGATTCGTATATCTACCGTATCTCTTCCGCACGACTTGATAAGACTCTAGCGATGCCGATATGGTGAAGAAACGAATACTACGAATAAGATAGGAAAAGTCGTGCGAAGGGCACACGACTAGTCCACGGAAAAGATACGACCCAAAAGGCTGCGATACAACTCGGAAGAATCGTATCGACGCCGTATCGACGTGCAACCGGATTGAGGCTAGATGCGCGGTTGCCAACTCGACCGTTGCCAATTTTCCGCACAGAAGAGATACGGTCCACGCGGCAGGCTTACGCACCAGACGACGTTGATACGGGCCATACGGCTTTGATACGGACCATACGTCTTTGATACGGACGACACGATTGTGATACCGCGAGTTCGTGATGGAGACCAGACTCAGACGATTTTTTACAGTTGCCGGGGGATTCCCACAAACTTTTGAACAGCTCAAAATCTCGTATCGACCCCCGATACGTCGCTTGAACCGTGAGAGTCACCCACGGCTAATATCCAATATCCACGATTATGTTGCCGATTCGCCGTATCATGCTGAAATATTTAGTTGGGAACTCGCCTGGAGGGGCTTTCGTGTCAGTGTGCAACGACCTTTACACCCACCTCCTCGCGCTCCGCTGACAATCTTACTAAATCGTCCCCTTCTTCTTCACGTGTCCGTACCACCTCAGTCTGCTTTCTCTTATCTTCTCTCTCAATTCCGTGACCTTCACTTCCTGCCTTACCGTCTTGGTGGTGTAATGGTTAAGGTGTCTAAAAATCTGTGTGTGATAACCCAGGTTCGAATCCCGGTGGATCACATGTATTCTTTCATTTATTTAATTGGAGGTGTTTGGTGGCGTGGTGAAATTAATAAAAAAAATAAAAAAATAGATTATAACTTAATTTCTCATTCTCTCCCGTCTTGTCACTCCTCTGATCGCTCGCAGACATCTCATCTCCCCCACTTCCAGTGTCTTCACATTCTCTTCTTTCACTGCCCAAGTCTCTGCCCCATAGAGAACCACAGGTCTTACCATGGTCTTGTACACCTGTGCCTTCAGCTTCATCGGCATCCATCTGTCATGGATTACTCCACTCACATTCCTCCATGCATTTCCTGTCCCCTGCAGTCTTGCTTGCACTTCCCTGTCCAGGTCTCCACTCTCTTGTACCCAGCTTCCTAGGTATCTGAACGCTTATGTTGGCTTCAGTTGCTGTCCATCCACTGCAATCTGCAGTTTCGGAACTAGCTGTTCTCGTGAGACCTTCATTACTTCCGTCTTCCCCTTGCTCATCCGCATGCCATGTGCTTCCAGTTGATTGTACCACATTTCTATTGCTTGCTGTAGTTCCTCTGCTGTGTTGGTTCCCAATGCGATGTCGTCGGCGTATATAACCTTTTGTCCTCTTTCCACTGGACACTGTTTGCTGATGTAATCCAACAGTATAATAAACAGCAGTGGGCTCAGGGCAGAACCCTGATGTAAGCCAACTTGCACTTCAAATGTATTGGTTTTGCCAAAGCAGGTCCTCACTCGTGTACTTGGTGTCCTGTAAAGGGACATTACCATTGTTACCAGTTCCTCCGGAACGTGGTACTGCCGTAGTATTGGTGGAATCATTATGAACGAGATATCAGTAGATAAATATAAATTTGAACACTGTAATATTCAAAGAAATTATTATGTAATCCATTTAATAAGTTTACGACTCGATTAAAAAAAGGTTTTGCCTCATGTGAGTGACAACATTTTCCAATTATCTTAAACCAGTTCCTCTAGTATAATTTGAATTATCATGTGTGAAGTATTTGTTGATATCCTTATTGCTAATGTCCTAAATAATGTTAAATACTGGTATTAGGTCTTCTGTTAGCCTGCATTATGATATATAAAAAGATCTAACTTTGTTTTTGACATTTTTCATATGACTTATTTAATTTCCTTGTAATCATACATAGTATTCTCCTATGTATTCAGTCCTTTTGATAATATGGACACCAGAACTGTACGCAGTTTTTAGATGGGGTCGAAACAAAAACAAAGTATTACAAAGTGAGAATAACGTTTTCGGATTTGTATTCGAATGATCTTCCAATGAAGCCAATAATTACATTTACTGTTTAGACTACTTCGATACATTGTTGGCTTGGGTTTCAATTGCTTGATAATGTTACTCTTAAATCAATTAATATATACAGTACCTACAGTACATGTAGTACCTTACATGTATCGGGATTGAAATGTAATTGTCAAGTTTAGTCCTAGTTTGCTAATTAATTAATCGTAAAATATCTTGATGTGTTAACACCTTATTGGCGGGCTAGGCGGTCTAGCGGACCGTAGCGCCCAGCGTTTTTTTTTTTAACCTAAATAGGGTTGTTTACATGATCATTTTCATGCCTAAATAAGACCCAGAGCGTAAAACAAGTATCTATCCCTGAAAGTGTGTAAACAGAGCTTTCCAATGACACCCGAACCATCCTTGTACGACCGCTGGTTATCTTGCAACGATCGTGCAACACGAGTGCAAAACCCTGTAATTAGGTAATTTCCCTACATAATTCCCTGTGTAGTGAGTGAGAAAGGGGAGGGAAGGGTGGGAGTCACCTCAGTTGGTCCACCACGGTGGTCGTGAGCGATCATAGAGTTGCTAAGCTCCTCACACCGCTCAGCTCTCTCTCTCTCAGCAACATTACGTGCTGAAAATGGCGCACGACATAAGTTGTAAACCGCCACTTAGTCCAAATTTATTTCACAAGACATAAGTTGCGCGCCACCAATTAAGGGTTAAGCATGCACGGTAGATACCACAATATTGTAATTTTGGTATTGTCTCAACATTTTAAAATTGTACATGAACGATCATCAGGAATGTCATTGATATAGATCAGAAATAACGCAAGAGCGAGTACCGAGTCCTGGACCAGAACACTTGTAAAAATATATCAAGTCCGGAGCTTTTCCAAACTGCTTACGTTCATTCTTCAATCCTTGGAAGCTCTCCTTTATGCCATGAACTTATAATTTGATCGATAGATATTTACATATATTTACATAGATACACTGGCCACACAGACCTAACGATCCAAACAAGGTGGTCAGGACTAAATTCTAGTAGAGAGAGAGAGAGAGAGAGAGAGAGAGAGAGAGAGAGAGAGAGAGAGAGAACACCATTAATGGAGGGCGTAAAAGTTTGGCTTAGCCCTTCCTTCTTTCCTATCCATCCTTCCTTCCTTCCTTCCTTCCTCTTCCTGCCTACACCTCCTGTTCTCTCCTTGTTTTTTCTTTCTTAAACCTTTCAGCACAATGGCGCCTGTTTACCATTGATTCTGGCTAAAATTAGATGAGTATATGCAATTTAAGAAGGGCTTATGTTAGTCTGAGGGTTTATTGAGATCGTACTTACAACTTTGAGTAGATCATAAGCTAAAGAAAATCGTCTAATAGTAACCAGAGTATGATGAAAATTACGTCATCGTGCTGAAGGGGTCAATGTATTATGTAATTAATGCTTCTCTACATTGTCCTTAAGTTGGCTACCAGTTCAATTTATTGTAAACACATTGATCACCAGCATTATGGAGTACTTCATTCTTTATTATATTTTGAATATATAATCTATTTTCATTGAACCATATTGTTACAAATGGACGCATTGTTTTACAATAAAGGCATACATATATGTGAATTAAGCAAGTGTGTAGTCAAAATACTACGTGTTCTCTAATTGAAAACTATTAATTTGTATCAACTATTACTAATAATGTCTAGAATAAAATTTAAAAATATTCATGTTACCCTCAATGAATTAAGTGAGATAACAAATAATTATTATATGTTGGCTTGATAGGGTTGACAGATTTAGTGTTAACCACGTGAACTTAGAGATATCCAAATTAGTCTAAATAAATACATTTATTGATTGTATCAGAATGTATACAATATAATATAATTACATTCAAGGGTGTAATTTCTGTTTTCCACCTTTATCTCCGTTCCCTGTTTTCTTGTTCTTCTTCAAATAGAAAATATTTTGTTCTACCCCTTCTCGCTACATTTTATTCGCTCTTTTGTATCCATCTTTCCTCTTCTGTTATTGCCCTTCCATCCTTCTGTTCCTCCTCGTCAAGCAACTTTACTTCTTCCTTCTTTAATGATGATGTTCCTCTTCTTTCTTCCGCCTCTTATATATATATATATATATATATATATATATATATATATATATATATATATACTGTGTGTGTATGTATATGTTATGTTTTGTTTTTTGTTTTTTACTCTCTCTTCCTTTTTTCTCTGCGTTACTCTTCCCTCACTTTCCTCTTCCTTTCCTCTGCTGTACCCCTTATTTCTTCCTTTCTTTCGTTACTCTTACTCTCTTCTTCTATCCCTCTATATAGCCTATTCGTCTGTCTTCCTCTTGTTCGTCTATTGTGTGTATACTTATTTCCGTTCTTCTTTTCCTATCCCCTTATGAGTCTCTTCATATTCATGTATTATTTACTGCTATCCTCTTTCTATTTTGTCTCTCCTTTCTTTTCGTTCCCCTTCCTCATCTTCTATGCTCTATTCTATTCCCTGTTTATGTCATCTTATTCACCATTTATTTGCCCATTCTCTTACTCTCTATTATTTGTCTTTGTTTAAGAGGGAGACAATAGGCAAAGCTGCCTGCAACGAGTGTCCCCCCTTATAAAATTCAATAAATTAATAATGAAATAGTGACAGAGAGCTAAATTCTAGGTACGTAAACAATTATGAATGCATGGAGCTTGAAACAGTTTAAGCCGTAGGACAAGGGAAAGATAGGATGAGTAGAAAGCTTCAGAGTTTATTTGTTAAGTGGAGCAAAGACTGGGAAAATCGGTTCACTCTTGGGTTAGAGAGTTGGACATAAACGGGTTGGGAATGTGTTGAATGGCAAGGAAGGTTGTTAACATTAAGAGAGCTCCTTTCCACCTGTTCTTTTCAACTCCTTCCTACCATCCTTATTCCATGCTCAACCCTCCTCTTTTTGTTCATCCCCTTCTTCCTGCTCCTGCTTTGTTCTACTTTCACGCTTTTTTCTTCTTGTATTCCTATCATCTTCTTCACTTCTCCCCCCTGCCCCTTTTTTCATCCCCCTTGCTCTGTCCTCATTCTGTTGTGTTCCTTTCTACTCTTCACTACTCCTGTCTATTATTCTATATTCCTGTCCCTCTCTTCGTTTATCTTGCATTTTTCCGCTTCTTCAATTCTGTTTTCTATTTTGTCTTGCCGGTACTCCTTATAATTATTGCTTACTCCGTTCTAATCTTCCTTACTCCTTTCTACTCTTCCTCACTCCGTTCTACTCTACCTAACTCCTTTCTACTCTTCCTTATTCCTTTCTATCATTCTTAACACCTGTCCCTCTCTTCAAATATCTTACTCTTTTCATATTATTTTCTCCTTCTTTCTAGTTGGTCTTACTCCTTTTTACTTTTCCTTACTCCTCTCTACTCTTCCTCACCCCTCTCTACTCTTCCTCACTCCTCTCTACTCTTCCTTACTCCTTTCTACACTTCCTTACTCATCCCTACTCTTCCTTACTCCTTTGTTCTCCTCCTTACTCCCTTCCCTTCCCTCCCCTTCCCACCTCTCCCCAACCATCCCACCAGCCGTCCTCTCTTCATTAATTCAAGAGGTCTGATGGTAAAGCCAACTACCAGAGCGGAGGGACCTTAAGGGAAGGTGGGTTGTTTTTCTGGTCCCCTTTCTTCCTCATGCTTATCCCCATTAGTTTTGAGATTTTGTGACGTTTGACCCATTAGTTTGTCGATTTAAAGACCTTTCGTTCCATTTCTTTGTCAATTTATAAACCTTTCGTGCCCTTTAGGTGTCGATTTTTTTTTCCTGGCGAGCAATAGCGAGCCTGTAATTGTGGAGGAACCGACCTTCGGCTGTGACATTGTTCTACTGAAAAACATACACATTAATTGGAAGAGGGATTTAATGGATGTTTTTATAAGTTTGATGGAGGTCTAGGGAGGAAACTAAAATAATATATAAATACATAAATATATCGACCCCAACAAATTACCCACTGTCCCCTTAAGGCTCAATACCAAACTATCCCAGGAGACTAACCTGTCCTATTACCCTTACTATCACCGCTACTAGTTATGGTACTTCCCTAAGGTATCACTATTACTATCTCTCTCTCTCTATCTCTATTACTCTCTCTCTCTCTCTCTCTCTCTCTCTCTCTCTCTCTCTCTCTCTCTCTCTCTCTCTCTCTCTCTCTCTCTCTCTCTCTCTCTCTCTCTCTCTCTCTCTCTCTCTCTCTCTCTCCATATATACATACATACAATTTTAAGACAGACTGCTCCAAACATACGTGCAGTTTCAGTCTCATGTCCTAATGGCGGCGTTCCTGGCAACCCTGTTAAGGGCTGCTTCACTTGTCAAGTTTTTGGATTTGAGATCAGCACGTATAGTCCGATCCCAGGTCTTCCTCGGTCCACTTCTTGGTGCAGCTCCCTCCACAATCAAAGACCTGCATTTTTTCACCCAATTTGGTTCATCCATTCTCTCTACATGTCCATACCATCCCAGTCTACTTGTATGCATCACCTTGCTAATACTCTTTATACCTAAACTCTCTTCAACTCATCATTTGTTATTCTATCCTGCAGCCTGGCCCCACACATCCATCTCACCATTCTCATCTCTTTATTTTCCATTCTGTTGACATCCTCTACTTTAACGGCCCATGTTTCTGAGGCATACGTCATTGCATTTCTAACACATGAGGCATACACCTTTCCCTTCAGGGGGAGAGGCATTCTTTTCATGGTCAGAATTGGCATCAGTTTTCTGAACTTCCCCCAGCCACATCTAATTCTAGCGACAGTGGCAGCCTTGGCCCCACCACCGGCAGAGATGGTATCTCCTAGGTAACAAAACTTGTCCACCAGCTCCAATGACTCATTTCCAAAGTTTACAGCCACAGGATCAAATTTCTCTATTTCTGACTTATCCTTCGGCAGGGATCCTTTTATTCTACTACAGCACTTACTCCCATGGTGTACCCAACATCGACAGATGCTACATCGAATCGAATTAGCGCCCTCACCCTTTCCACACACTGCACATGGGTATTCACCGCTCTTTTCCACATTGCCTCGTCTCAATCTACAATGCATAACCTTGGTTTTATTAATATTGACTCTTAAACCCTTGCTCATCATGCTCTCTCTCCATCTTCTGAATTTGGCCTCAGCATCTTCCATATTGGCAGCTATTAGGACTAAATCGTCTGCATCAATCAGTTCCCACGGGAGTCCGCCTCTAAAAACTCTAGACAGTGCCTCCAGGACCATAATAAAGAGGAGGGGGCTTAACAATGAACCCTGATGAACTCCAACACGGACTGTGAACACATCACTCAGTACACTTTTCACCCTCACCACAGTTCGCGAATCCTCATACATCTTCATTATCACACCAGCCACTCTTCCCCACCAAGTTTCCTCATAGCCCACTGCACAACATCTCTAGGCACCCTGACAAAGGCCTTCTCCAGGTCTACAAACACAAAGTAAAGATCCCTGCCTTTTAAGAACATAAGAACATAAGAAAATGGGAGTCTGCAGAAAGCCGATTGGCCTAAGCAAGGCAGATCCCTGTCCCACACAACCCCAAATCAATTACAAAGCCCAATTATAGGCTCAACACTCTAATACCCTGAGGATCATCTTACCAAAACGGTTAGAGATTAACGCAGGATTATGGGGGTCTGCAGAGCGCTGATTGGCCCAACCCGGCTGATCCCCCTTCACACCCAACCCTTCTCGTCCATATGCTTATCCAATTTTATCTTAAAGCTCCCTACAGTTTTAGATCCCACTATAGCACTTGGTAGTCCATTCCACCCATCTACAACTCTGTTACCAAACCAATATTTGCCTATATCTTTTCTGAAACGAAATTTATCTAATTTGAAACCATTGGTACGAGTTCTTTCGCTATCACTGAGCTTTAGTACATTTGTCATGTCCCCTTTGTTAATCCCACTTACCCACTTGAACACCTCTATCATATCCCCTCTAACTCTGCGTCTCTCTAACGAATGTAAACCTAATTTCTTCAACCTTTCTTCATACGAAAGATTTCTAATATTATGGATCATTTTTGTCATTCTACGCTGTACTCTCTCCAATGAATCTATGTCCATTCTGTAATAAGGACACCAAAATTGGACAGCATAATCCATATGGGGTCTCACTAATGACAAGTAAAGTTTTAAGATAACATCAGCAGTTCTGTTACTCACACTCCTAGAGATGAACCCGAGAATCCTGTTTGCCCTATTACGAACGCCTATACACTGTTTTCTAGGCTTCAAATCATTGCTAACAAACACACCTAGATCTTTCTCGCAGTCTGAATTTTCTAATTCTAAATTAGCTAGTTTATATTTAACATTTGTTTGCATCTTCCCTATCTTTAATACCTTGCATTTGTCAATGTTAAACTTCATCTGCCAATTTACTGACCATTCATGTAAGGTATCTAGATCCCTTTGGAGGCACTCTATATCGCTATCTGAATCAATTGATCTCCCCATTTTAGTATCGTCTGCGAATTTACTTATCCTACTAGTTATACCTAAATCTAGGTCATTTATGTATATAAGAAACAACAGGGGACCTAATACCGATCCCTGGGGGACACCACTTTTGACTGCTCCCCACTCTGACTTGGTACCATTTATGCTGACTCTCTGTTTCCTACCAATTAGCCATGACCTAATCCATCCCAACAACGCCCCACCTATTCCATGTGCCTCAACCTTTCTCATCAATCTCTCATGAGGAACTCTGTCGAAAGCTTTACTGAAATCTAAATATATAATATCGTATGCCTTGTCATTATCTACTGCTTCATATACCTCTGAGAAAAAACTAAGCAAATTAGTAAGGCAAGAACGTCCCTGAGTGAATCCATGCTGAGAAGAATTGATTAAGTTAAATGTTTCTAAGTGGTTTCTCATTTTTCTAGCAATAATTGACTCTAGTAGCTTTCCTATGATTGAAGTGAGACTAATGGGACGGTAATTGGATGCTATTGATTTATCACCTTTTTTGAAAATCGGAACTACATTTGCAAGTTTCCAAGCTTCTGGAACTATACCTGTTTCTAATGAATTGTTAAAAAGAAATGTTAATGGGTAACTTAACTCATCTCTGCATTCTTTTAATACTCTGGCATATACCTCATCGGGGCCAGGCGATTTCTGAGGTTTCAGTCTGTCAATTTCCTTAAGCACATCATTTCTACTTATAGTAACCGTACTTAACCTATTTTCTATACTATCGCTATATACCTTACGGACTTCTGGAATCTGTGCCAAATTTTCATTAGTGAAAACGGATAGAAACTGACTATTTAATGTACTGCACATTTCTAAATCATTTTCTGTCATTTCTCCTATCGAAGTTTTAAGGGGGCCTATTTTATCTCTTTTAGTAAGTATCTTTACTGTATCTGCCTGACTATGAAGATAGCATCGGTTGTACCACATCCTGGCATAAAACCAAACTACATATCATCAATGGAGATGCTTTGTCTGATCAAACCCTCAAAGACTCTCACAGACCTTCATGATTTGGTCAAGCATTTTCAGGCCCCTATAATTACCTCTATCTAGCGCATCCCCTTTTCCTTTGTATATATTTACTATTACACTTTTTGGCCAATCTTTGGGGATTTTCTCATCTTTAATAATGGTGTTTATCAACTCAGTGACTAAGTTGACACCAGTCTCCCCTGAGGATATTATCATCTCAGCGACAATGTCAGAGCAGCCTGGAGCTTTACCATCCTTCATTTTATTGATTGCGTCGCTCACTACAGCTGGTGCTATCAAAGTTGGGGGTCCAGATATTGGTTTTTCGATACTAAGCTGTTCCTTATTCCATTCAAACTCTACGTTTAGCAATCGTTCATAATGTGCCTTCCATGCTTCTCTGATTTCATTTTCTGCATACACGATCTTCCCATTATCGTTTCCAACACACTGTTCACCTATAATATCCCTACTGTCCTTTTTAACTCGCCTATCTAGGTTGAAGATCCCATTGGGAGTGTCAGTGTTACACACTTGTTCGAGGACCAGGTCCTTAATGCCTTTTTTAGCATTGTAAATAACTCTTTTGGCAGTTCGTTTAGCTGCCTGGTATTCCTCCCTGCTGCCTCCCTTCTTCCATGCTTTGAAGCATCTCCTTTTCTCTTTCACAGCATGTTCTACCTCATCGTTCCACCACCAGGTCTTATTCCTGGGGTGACCCTTTGTTTTCCCACAGACTTTGTCAGTGGCAGCAAGAAGGCTATGCTTAAGAAAATTCCATTGATTATTTACATCGCTAGGCCTGGCTTCCTTATTTCTATTCATTTCCTACAGTTCACTATGAAACGTATCTCTAACTTCCTTGTTCTTCAGCAGCCACACTTTCCTTTTGGGCATGTACAGTATACCTTCTTGCTCTTAGGATCTCTGTATAAGCTCATGTCGCACACCAGTAGCTTATGCTGGGGGACATAGTCTTTGCTCGGGATGACCTTTACATCCCGAACCATCTTCCAGTCTTTCCTGTCATCCAAGAAGTAATATATCTGGCTACTGGAGACCGCAGAGTTATATGTGACCAGATGGCTCTGTCTTTTCTTGAACTTCGTGTTACACACAACCATGTTGAGTGCAACGCAGGACTCCAGTATATATTCGCCTTCCAGATTCCTCCTTCTGTAACCATTTCCTCCATGCACTCCCTCGTATCCATCTGCAGATGCTCCCACGTGACCATTCAGGTCCCCTCCCAGGATTGTTATTTCATCCTCCGAGATGCCCGAAATGACACTGACGGTGTCATTCCAGAAGTCCTCTTTTATCTCTTTCTGTAGGCCAGCCTGTGGAGCATATGCAGATATCATATTTAGAATTCTTTCACCAACTTTCAACTTCAAAACAATCAGCCTTTCACTAACTCTCGTAATCTGAAGCACACTTTCCGCCAGCTCTTCAGCCACCAGAACACCCACTCCTCCTTTCGCTTTATCAGTATCCACCCCCTTCCAGTAGATCCTACATCTTTTCTTTCTTCCAACAATCCACTGTACCCCAAACCCTTTCCAGAGTGTTTCCTGGGCACAGCAGACATCCACTCGCCTCCTCTCACACATCTCAGCCACTTCATTTGCACGCAGATTCAAACTGCCAACATTCACACTAGCAAGTGTGAGATTGTGGGGGTCATTTGTCATTATATATATATATATATATATATATATACTGTATATATATATGTTTTAAGGAACACCCAGTTCTTAACATTAATCCTCCATTACAAACACCAATGCACTTGAATAAATTAATATGTTTATATAACAACTGCGTGTTTATGTTCCTGTGAATTGTCAAAGATGACAAATAAATATTAATTGTATTACTGAAACTTAGAAGCAATGTTTTAATATCCTATTCAGTAGTTGGTACGTCAGCTATGGCAGAGAAATAATAACGTATGCTGAAAATCAAAATAATATATACAATTTAGTTAAGAGTTCCCTATGTTAATGGACACATACCGATAAAGTATTTGTCTTAAAAACAAATATCTGCATGGCAGTTATATTAAGCAAAGAAGGACATCAAAAGTAAATGACAGCATTGGACAGAAAGTAAATGACAGCATTGGACAGAAAGTAAATGACAGCATTGGACAGAAAGTAAATGACAGCATTGGACAGAAAGTAAATGACAGCATTGGACAGAAAGTAAATGACAGCATTGGACAGAAAGTAAATGACAGCATTGGACAGAAAGTAAATGACAGCATTGGACAGAAAGTAAATGACAGCATTGGACAGGAAGTAAATGACAGCATTGGACAGAAAGTAAAATAGAACAGAAATTCTAATGAGATGAATTTGCCTTGTCATGCGAGCGGAACATGGGGAAGACATGAATAATGCAAATGGTCAATGATCACGGAAACATTTGGACCGATCCGAATATGAAGGAAATGTGCTACACAATGTTAAGAAGAATAGTGGGTGAACTGAAATGTTGATTAAATACATACCGGTACATATATAGATAGTTTACTACACAATGTTAAGAAGAATAGTGGGTGAACTGAAATGTTGATTAAATACTTAATACATACCGGTACATATATAGATAGTTTACTACACAATGTTAAGAAGAATAGTGGGTGAACTGAAATGTTGATTAAATACTTAATACATACCGGTACATATATAGATAGTTTACTACACAATGTTAAGAAGAATAGTGGGTGAACTGAAATGTTGATTAAATACTTAATACATACCGGTACATATATAGATAGTTTACTACACAATGTTAAGAAGAATAGTGGGTGAACTGAAATGTTGATTAAATACTTAATACATACCGGTACATATATAGATAGTTTACTACACAATGTTAAGAAGAATAGTGGGTGAACTGAAATGTTGATTAAATACTTAATACATACCGCTACATATATAGATAGTTTACTACACAATGTTAAGAAGAATAGTGGGTGAACTGAAATGTTGATTAAATACTTAATACATACCGCTACATATATAGATAGTTTACTACACAATGTTAAGAAGAATAGTGGGTGAACTGAAATGTTGATATAAATACTTAATACATACCGCTACATATATAGATAGTTTACTACACAATGTTAAGAAGAATAGTGGGTGAACTGAAATGTTGATTAAATACTTAATACATACCGGTACATATATAGATAGTTTACTACACAATGTTAAGAAGAATAGTGGGTGAACTGAAATGTTGATATAAATACTTAATACATACCGGTACATATATAGATAGTTTACTACACAATGTTAAGAAGAATAGTGGGTGAACTGAAATGTTGATATAAATACTTAATACATACCGCTACATATATAGATAGTTTACTACACAATGTTGATATAAATACTTAATACATACCGGTACATATATAGATTTTAAGGGGAGATTGTTCCCTTTTTACTCGATTTTGTCATTGATTAATTAGTTTTCTAGTTTCCTCCCTAGACCTCCATCAAACTTTTAAAAAAAACACGTCCATTAGATCCTCTTTCTAGATTAATTTAATTTGTAACTAGGATGGATTAGGTCATGGCTAATTGGTAGGAAGCAGAGAGTCAGCATAAATGGTACCAAGTCAGAATGGGGAGCAGTAAAAAGTGGTGTCCCCCAGGGATCGGTATTAGGTCCCCTGTTGTTTCTTATATACATAAATGACCTAGATTTAGGTATAACTAGTAGGATAAGTAAATTCGCAGACGATACTAAAATAGGGAGATCAATTGATTCAGATAGCGATATAGAGTGCCTCCAAAGGGATCTAGATACCTTACATGAATGGTCAGTAAATTGGCAGATGAAGTTTAACATTGACAAATGCAAGGTATTAAAGATAGGGAAGATGCAAACAAATGTTAAATATAAACTAGCTAATTTAGAATTAGAAAATTCAGACTGTGAGAAAGATCTAGGTGTGTTTGTTAGCAATGATTTGAAGCCTAGAAAACAGTGTATAAGCGTTCGTAATAAGGCAAACAGGATTCTCGGGTTCATCTCTAGGAGTGTGAGTAACAGAACTGCTGATGTTATCTTAAAACTTTACTTGTCATTAGTGAGACCCCATATGGATTATGCTGTCCAATTTTGGTGTCCTTATTACAGAATGGACATAGATTCATTGGAGAGAGTACAGCATAGAATGACAAAAATGATCCATAATATTAGAAATCTTTCGTATGAAGAAAGGTTGAAGAAATTAGGTTTACATTCGTTAGAGAGACGCAGAGTTAGAGGGGATATGATAGAGGTGTTCAAGTGGGTTAGTGGGATTAACAAAGGGGACATGACAAATGTACTAAAGCTCAGTGATAGCGAAAGAACTCGTACCAATGGTTTCAAATTAGATAAATTTCGTTTCAGAAAAGATATAGGCAAATATTGGTTTGGTAACAGAGTTGTAGACGGGTGGAATGGACTACCAAGTGCTATAGTGGGATCTAAAACTGTAGGGAGCTTTAAGATAAAATTGGATAAGCATATGGACGAGAAGGGTTGGGTGTGAAGGGGGATCAGCCGGGTTGGGCCAATCAGCGCTCTGCAGACCCCCATAATCCTGCGTTAATCTCTAACCGTTTTGGTAAGATGATCCTCAGGGTATTAGAGTGTTGAGCCTATAATTGGGCTTTGTAATTGAATTGGGGTTGTGTGGGACAGGGATCTGCCTTGCTTAGGCAAATCAGCTTTCTGCAGACTCCCATTTTCTTATGTTCTTATGTTCTTATTTTTCGGTAGAAAAATGTCCTGGCCTAAGGCCGGTTCTTCCAAAATTACAGGCTTACTATCGTTCGCCAGGAATGAAATCAACACCTAAATAGCACGAAAGGTCTTTATATTGACACGGAAATGGGGCGGAAGGTCTTAAAATCGACAAACTAATGTGGCAAACATCTTAAAATCTGAAAAAATAATGGGGCTAAACATGAGGGGGAAGGGGATATAGAAAAACGACCCATCTCCCCTTAGAGACCAATTGGTCCATGCGACCGACCGACCATACATGATAAAGTGACTCAACCTTTTCTTGAATTTAGTGATATATGATTCCAGTGTGCATTAACCCCTTCTGTACCGGCGACGACTTTCGGGTTTGATTTCAGCTACATTTAGACGATTTGATGAAGCTTAGGAAGTATGTATGGGAGCTAAAAGATTAATTGAGATAGTCTGTAGCCTTTTAATGGGTAGATGTTCTTCCTAAGCTGAACAAAATCGTCTAATAGTTGCCAGAATATACTGAAAAGTACATCACCGGTACAGAAGGGGTTAACAATCTAAGATATCTACTGTCCTACCCTGTCCTCATAGCCATTAGCGCGGGCTTCCACATGACCCTTCAAGGGAGAATGGCCGTATTTATTGGCTCATTTATGTATTTATTGGCTCATTTATGTATTTATTGGCTCATTTATGTATTTATTGGCTCATTTATGTATTTATTGTTTAATGTTTCCTCCCTAGACCTCCATCCAGCTTAAAACAAGCCCCACCAAGACCCTCCTTCACAATATATTTGTACATTGTTTATGTTCTTGATGTCCCGGCTCAAGGCCGGTTCAAAATTAATTTGTACATTGGTCGATAGAAAATATGTTCCTGCCAAAGGGCGGTTCCTCTTAAAATACAGGCTCGCTTTCGCTCGCCAGGCAAAAATCGACACCTAAATGACACGGAAAGTCTTTATATTGACAAAGAAATGGGGCGAAAGGTCTTAAAATCACCAACCTAATGGGCCGGACGTCTAAAAATCTGACAACTAATGGGGCAAAATAATGAGTAAGAAGGGGGACCAGGAAAACAACGCATCTCCCCTTAAGTCGCCCCTCAGCACTATTATTCTATCTTCCTGGCAGAGTCTGGAAAACACCACCCATCATGTTGTTCCAGTAAACAACGCATCTCCCCTTAAGTCGCCCCTCAGCACTATTATTCTATCTTCCTGGCAGAGACTGGAAAACACCACCCATCATGTTGTTCCAGTAAACAACGCATCTCCCCTTAAGTCGCCCCTCAGCACTATTATTCTATCTTCCTGGCAGAGACTGGAAAACACCACCCATCATGTTGTTCCAGTAAACAACGCATCTCCCCTTAAGTCGCCCCTCAGCACTATTATTCTATCTTCCTGGCAGAGACTGGAAAACACCACCCATCATGTTGTTCCAGTAAACAACGCATCTCCCCTTAAGTCGCCCCTCAGCACTATTATTCTATCTTCCTGGCAGAGACTGGAAAACACCACCCATCATGTTGTTCCAGTAAACAACGCATCTCCCCTTAAGTCGCCCCTCAGCACTATTATTCTATCTTCCTGGCAGAGACTGAAAAACACCACCCATCATGTTGTTCCAGTAAACAACGCATCTCCCCTTAAGTCGCCCCTCAGCACTATTATTCTATCTTCCTGGCAGAGACTGGAAAACACCACCCATCATGTTGTTTCCAGTAAACAACGCATCTCCCCTTAAGTCGCCCCTCAGCACTATTATTCTATCTTCCTGGCAGAGACTGGAAAACACCACCCATCATGTTGTTCCAGTAAACAACGCATCTCCCCTTAAGTCGCCCCTCAGCACTATTATTCTATCTTCCTGGCAGAGACTGGAAAACACCACCCATCATGTTGTTCCAGTAAACAACGCATCTCCCCTTAAGTCGCCCCTCAGCACTATTATTCTATCTTCCTGGCAGAGACTGGAAAACACCACCCATCATGTTGTTCCAGTAAACAACGCATCTCCCCTTAAGTCGCCCCTCAGCACTATTATTCTATCTTCCTGGCAGAGACTGGAAAACACCACCCATCATGTTGTTCCAGTAAACAACGCATCTCCCCTTAAGTCGCCCCTCAGCACTATTATTCTATCTTCCTGGCAGAGACTGGAAAACACCACCCATCATGTTGTTCCAGTAAACAACGCATCTCCCCTTAAGTCGCCCCTCAGCACTATTATTCTATCTTCCTGGCAGAGACTGGAAAACACCACCCATCATGTTGTTCCAGTAAACAACGCATCTCCCCTTAAGTCGCCCCTCAGCACTATTATTCTATCTTCCTGGCAGAGACTGGAAAACACCACCCATCATGTTGTTCCAGTAAACAACGCATCTCCCCTTAAGTCGCCCCTCAGCACTATTATTCTATCTTCCTGGCAGAGACTGGAAAACACCACCCATCATGTTGTTCCAGTAAACAACGCATCTCCCCTTAAGTCGCCCCTCAGCACTATTATTCTATCTTCCTGGCAGAGACTGGAAAACACCAACCATCATGTTGTTCCAGTAAACAACGCATCTCCCCTTAAGTCGCCCCTCAGCACTATTATTCTATCTTCCTGGCAGAGACTGGAAAACACCACCCATCATGTTGTTCCAGTAAACAACGCATCTCCCCTTAAGTCGCCCCTCAGCACTATTATTCTATCTTCCTGGCAGAGACTGGAAAACACCACCCATCATGTTGTTCCAGTAAACAACGCATCTCCCCTTAAGTCGCCCCTCAGCACTATTATTCTATCTTCCTGGCAGAGACTGGAAAACACCACCCATCATGTTGTTCCAGTAAACAACGCATCTCCCCTTAAGTCGCCCCTCAGCACTATTATTCTATCTTCCTGGCAGAGACTGGAAAACACCACCCATCATGTTGTTCCAGTAAACAACGCATCTCCACTTAAGTCGCCCCTCAGCACTATTATTCTATCTTCCTGGCAGAGACTGGAAAACACCAACCATCATGTTGTTCCAGTAAACAACGCATCTCCCTTAAGTCGCCCCTCAGCACTATTATTCTATCTTCCTGGCAGAGACTGGAAAACACCACCCATCATGTTGTTCCAGTAAACAACGCATCTCCCCTTAAGTCGCCCCTCAGCACTATTATTCTATCTTCCTGGCAGAGACTGGAAAACACCACCCATCATGTTGTTCCAGTAAACAACGCATCTCCCCTTAAGTCGCCCCTCAGCACTATTATTCTATCTTCCTGGCAGAGACTGGAAAACACCACCCATCATGTTGTTCCAGTAAACAACGCATCTCCCCTTAAGTCGCCCCTCAGCACTATTATTCTATCTTCCTGGCAGAGACTGGAAAACACCACCCATCATGTTGTTCCAGTAAACAACGCATCTCCCCTTAAGTCGCCCCTCAGCACTATTATTCTATCTTCCTGGCAGAGACTGGAAAACACCACCCATCATGTTGTTCCAGTAAACAACGCATCTCCCCTTAAGTCGCCCCTCAGCACTATTATTCTATCTTCCTGGCAGAGACTGGAAAACACCACCCATCATGTTGTTCCAGTAAACAACGCATCTCCCCTTAAGTCGCCCCTCAGCACTATTATTCTATCTTCCTGGCAGAGACTGGAAAACACCACCCATCATGTTGTTCCAGTAAAGCCGGTATCACACAAGCGCTTTTTCACTCAACAATTATCCTTAACACTGGTCTGGCAGCTTATGAGGTCAACATTTAGAATATTTCGGTCACCTAAATTCATCTATCAACAGTCTTGTTTCCGATACCGGTGCAAAATATTCCAGAAATGTTGCCAGAAAAATGTTGATCATCGAATGTTGACTATAAATGCTCAAGTGTGATACCAGCTTAAGCCTATAGTTCGCTGCTCGACTTAACCCCGTTATTAAGGTTTTATTCTTGCTCTATTTAGACGATTTTGTGCAGTTTATGAGGGATCTGTGGTAGTAAAAAGGGTTAAGTGAGCTAGTTCTAAGTCTGTTAATTGCTGGAGGCCCTTTATAAACTGTGTAAGATCGTCTAACAGTAGCCAGAATAATGGTTAAAAGACGGCACCGGAGAGAATGGGTTAAGGGGGAGGTAGTCGCTTTATAAACTGCGTAAGATCGTCTAACAGTAGCCAGAATAATGGTTAAAAGACGGCACCGGAGAGAATGGGTTAAAGGGGAGGTAGTCGCTTTATAAACTGCGTAAGATCCTAACAGTAGCCAGAATAATGGTTAAAAGACGGCACCGGAGAGAATGGGTTAAGGGGGAGGTAGTCGCTTTATAAACTGCGTAAGATCCTAACAGTAGCCAGAACAATGTTAAAAAGACGGCACCGGAGAGAATGGGTTAAGGGGGAGGTAGTCGCTTTTTCTGGATACCCTTCTCCCTCATGTTTAGCATATTAGCTTTCAGATTTTAAGACGTTCGGCCCATTAGTGTGGCAATTTGGAGACCTTCGCACCATTTCTTTTGTCAATATTAAGACCTTTTTGTGCCATTTAGGTGTCAAATTTTTCTTGGCGAGCCTGTAATTTTAGAAGCAATCGGCCTTCGGCCGGGACATTTGTCTACTGAAAAATGTATAACTGAATCTTGAAAGGGGGTCTAGGTAGTGTTTTGTTAAGTTTTATGGAGGTCTAGCGAGGAAAGTAAAAAACATATCAATACATAAATACATAGGCCAACAAACAAGTACTATCCCTTTAAACCACTCTGGGGAGCCTCACTCACAGTTCTTTCACCAACTCACATGTTCAGCACAATCAGCCTTCCATTCACTTACTTGACCTAAAACATAATCATCTCCCATTCTTCACATACCAGGACACCCACTCCGCCTTTCGCGTTGCCAGTCGATTCTGTACATGTGTGTGTTTGTGTGTGTTTTTTTTTTTTTTTTTTTTCTATATTCCATCTACTCCCTCTTGGGCATAGGCTGAGGGCCTGTACATTCAACCGTTACTGTATGGTGAAGCCCGTGAGCTATCGTTCAAGTTTAGAGGGTGAGACATGTGAAGCACTTTTAGCTGCAACCAGCCCCTGCCATCTTGCCTTCGCAGGATGCATGGGGCTTAATTGCTCACTCATGGCTCGAAGCAGCCCCATCTCTGAAGCTGCCTCGCTCCAGTGCTTCACTGTGTGTGTGTGTGTGTGTGTGTGAATTTTGCTGTTTCTTTTTGTTTTTTTAATCCACTGTCTGTCCATCTGGCTTCCTGGGCGCAGCACATTATTCACTCTCCTTCTTTAAAGTACTTCCACGACCTCATCTGCTGTGTCTACTCTTACCGCCTACATGCACGCTGGCAAGTCCGAACTGGTGAGGTATAATGTACACAAATGACTAAAATTGTCGAATTAATGTTAGTGTTATACTTATCGATACGTTTTTTTTTTTTTTTATTTATACACCGCACGTGAAGTCACGTATTTGGTTCTTACAATTAACTGTGTTGGTGGTGTAATGGTTTGTATGCTTATGTTCTGGGTGTGGTGTCCCGAGTTCGAATCCCGGGAGGACCATGTGCTTTCATTAGTTTATTCAAGTGCATTGGGGTTTGTAGTTGATGATTAACCCCTTCAGCACCATGACGTATTTGCATCATACTTTGGTTACCATTAGACTATTTTCTTTATTGTATAATCTACCTATGCGACTCAAATGGGTAAATACGATCTCAACAAACCCTCTTAGTAACATAGGTCCTTCTGAAACTGCATAAAAACATCTAATTATAGCCAGAATCAAAGGTCACCTGCTTTGTTTTATCTTTCTCTCCTTTCTCTCTTTCCCTGGCTTGTATCCATTCGGCCTCATTCAGCCAACTGTTTTAAGACGTTTATTCCCATCCAGGTGTTGATTTCTTCCTGGCGAGCGATAGCGAGCCAGCATTGTATGGAGAAATCCGGCTTCGCCGGAGAAATTTTTCTATCGAAAAATTTACAAATTTAGCTTGCTGTCAAAACAAAAATATATATATATGCTGGCTCGCTACCGCTCGCCAGGAAAAAATTGACACCTGGATGGCGGTAAACGTCTTAAAATAGTAGGGTGAATGGGGCCGAATGGATATAAGCCAAAGAGAGAGGGAGAGAAAGAGAAAACAAGCGAGGTGGGCTCCCTTAAGTAACCAACAACTATACTATATACATCCCTGATAGAACAGAGACTTTATTCATACAGACTTTCACCCTCACCATCAGAACAGAGAACCATACAGGGTCACAAGGTAGGTCTGTTCTCCAGGCCTCCCTCTGTCTCACCTTCACCATCAGAACAGAGAACCATACAGGGTCACAAGGTAGATCTGTTCTCCAGGCCTCCCTCTGTCTCACCTTCACCATCAGAACAGAGAACCATACAGGGTCACAAGGTAGATCTGTTCTCCAGGCCTCCCTCTGTCTCACCCTCACCATCAGAACAGAGAACCATACAGGGTCACAAGGTAGATCTGTTCTCCAGGCCTCCCTCTGTCTCACCCTCACCATCAGAACAGAGAACCATACAGGGTCACAAGGTAGGTCTGTTCTCCAGGCCTCCCTCTGTCTCACCTTCACCATCAGAACAGAGAACCATACAGGGTCACAAGGTAGATCTGTTCTCCAGGCCTCCCTCTGTCTCACCCTCACCATCAGAACAGAGAACCATAAAGGGTCACAAGGTAGATCTGTTCTCCAGGCCTCCCTCTGTCTCACCCTCACCATCAGAACAGAGAACCATAAAGGGTCACAAGGTAGATCTGTTCTCCAGGCCTCCCTCTGTCTCACCCTCACCATCAGAACAGAGAACCATAAAGGGTCACAAGGTAGATCTGTTCTCCAGGCCTCCCTCTGTCTCACCCTCACCATCAGAACAGAGAACCATAAAGGGTCACAAGGTAGATCTGTTCTCCAGGCCTCCCTCTGTCTCACCCTCACCATCAGAACAGAGAATCATAAAGGGTCACAAGGTAGATCTGTTCTCCAGGCCTCCCTCTGTCTCACCCTCACCATCAGAACAGAGAACCATAAAGGGCACAAGGTAGATCTGTTCTCCAGGCCTCCCTCTGTCTCTATTTCCATACTGAACTTCTTGTTAGGGGGGAGGGTTTATGTGTTGGTCTATTTATATATTTCCATGCTGAACGTCTTGTTAGGGGGGAGGGTTTATGTGTTGGTCTATTTATATATTTCCATGCTGAACGTCTTGTTAGGGAGGAGGGTTTATGTGTTGGTCTATTTATATTCTGACATACGGAGCCCTGTATGTTAATTTAAGAGTTAGAATTAGAGTTGAAGGAGCCAAACTACCCAAACGGTGAAGCAGACTAGCGAGCGAACGAGCGAGTGGGTAAACCAGCTCGCCCGCATACCTGCAAACAAGCCTTCACACCTGCGTGCGTCATAGGGGACCCTGCAAACTACCTCGATGACCGATGCTATGACGTATGATCGACGCCAGGAGCTGTGAGTGGACCAGGCACCTGTTATGCGACTCGAGGAGCTATGATTGGAGCAGGCACCACCCCCCGCCTCCTGATTCGTTCCTACACCATCATTGTTTGGTATATAAGACCCGAGTTGTGGGCATTCAAATCAGTCTCATTTGGAGTTGGGGAAGGTGAACTTGCAGCTGGAGGAAGACGGGGTGAAGTATTATAATGGGATTGTGACTGTCAGTCAGATTATATAAATGTGTGTTACGTGTGTTCGGTGTAAACACTTACGTTATGTTGGTTAGTGAGATATGTGATTGGGAATTAACGTGAACGCTACTATTATGTGTTTAACTATTTGATTGGGAATTAACGTTAATGCTACTATTATGTGTTTAACTATTTGATTGTGAATTAACGTTAATGCTACTATTATGTGTTTAACTATTTGATTGCGAATTAACGTTAACGCTATTATTATGTACTTAACTATTTTAGTTGACTAACTTGTGGACTAAAGCAACTCTTTAAGTAATTGGGTTATGATGAAAGTAATACTATTGTTTTATATTAATACTTACGAGTTCTTTCATTTTCTTTGAATTAAGCTTACATTGCTTAACGGTGCTTAGTACGGTGATGCTATTGTCTCATATTAGTAATATCGCCTTAGACTAACATGGCTGTGTTAATATTACTTCTAGTTATTTCCTAAGCTGAAGAAAATTCTTTTGCTTCAAAATATTATATTTTGCTTTTCATATTATTTGAGTGAGACCTGAATCGAATCTATGAAGCAATCCTGTAACTTGATTTACTCATAATCAAACCTCAATGTTACGTGGTTAAGAAATACATTTAACTAATTATTAAATATATATCTAACTTTGTATGTGACTTTGATATTACTCTTGATGATAATAATAATATAATCTTATTAACGTAAGACAAGAACCAAGAATAATTACATTAAATATAAATAAAAGGACATATAAGAAAACTATCTATTCATTTAAAAAAGGGTAGAGACAGAAATATTCTTACTTTAATATTTATCTTTCAAGACTTTTTATAAAATTAATAGTCCTTCTTTAGCTATAACTTATTCGGTTCATAACCATAGCCTACTAAGCTTCGGTTAAATGATAATAATTCTTTATAAATACTACATGACTTTAATTAGTTTCAGTATTTTTCATAATTAAAGAGTATCAGTCAATAAAGGATACGAAGTCCTAAGATCCAACAGGAAAGGAAGCAACAACAGGAAATAATTTTATTAGATTTTACTTTTGTTTTGCCTTCAGCTGACTGATACCTTAATATATATCTCTGTGCTATCTAGATTTATCAAGTTAACCACTTGAGGATCAAGATACGTAACAATATATTTAGTAATTATTCTTTTAGTTTCTTCCCTAGACCTTCATCAAGCTCAAAGTAAAAATCCGCATGATCCCCCTTCTAGATAAATGTGTATAATTAGCGGCTCGCTTGGTGTAGTGACTAGCGTCTCGGGCTTCCACCCAGAAGGCCCGGGTTCGCGCCCACGCTCAGCGTATTAAAGATTTTTCACAAGCACTGAGTCGTTACCATCCCTCATGAGCAAAGGGATGGGGTAGTAGTACAGGACCCCAATGGAAATACGCCTATTCGGCCTTATTGAGCTATCCTTAGCTAGCTTAGCATGCGCTAGCTTTAAGAACTATTATTATTATTATTATTATAATTATGTCTCGGTAAAAAAAAATCCCGGCCTCCTATAGGACAGGCTCGCTATCAGCTCACCAGGAAAATATTACACCTACAGAAAATGGCGAGAAAGATCATAATATTGACAAAACAATGGGGCGAAAAGTCTTACAATCGCCAAACTATTGGGCCGAGCGTCTTATAATCGAAAACTAATGGGCCTAAACATGAGGGAGAAGGGGGGGCCAGAAAAGAAAAAAATCTTCCGTAATATCCATACCAACTGTATTTTCCGCCGGAACACGCTCGCAGCAGCCACACAATTTAGCCGCTATTTTTGTGCTACTGTTAAACCATTCATCACCCAGACGTGTCAAATTCACGGCACAATATTTCACGGGGATTATCTAGAAATGTGGCAGAGGGTTCCCAGTATATTTAACTGTATATCATAACCTATGATACGTTCTTCCAAAAAAGAAAAGGTCGCAAGTGGACCTGGAGAAGTCCAAATAGCACAACAAAGAATGAGATAGACTTCATCATAGGAGACAAAAACAACAGTGTTATTATTGTCACTGTTATTAAAAGATAAACATAGGGAGTGACCATAGAATGGTAGGCTGCACAGCAATGTTCAATTCTAAAGCCATACGAAACAATATACCTAGAGAAAGTTAAAGAGAATATGATGGAGTTTCAGCTAAAATTCTTCCAAAATTACAGGCTTACTATCGTTCGTTAGGAAAACAAATCGACACCTATATAGCACGAAAGGTCTTAATATAGACAAATAAATGGGGCGAAAGGTCTTAAAATCGACAAACTAATGGGGTAAACATCTTATAATCTGAAAACTAATGGGGCTAAACATGAGGTAAAAGGAGGTCTAGAAAAGCAACCCATCTCCCCTTAACCTGTGATTCCATGTTTCTTATTTGATGTGCCAAATACAAAAATTAATTAAAATTTAGTGTTGGGAATTCCATATGCTGCAATTGTATTATATTTTTAGATCTTTACTCTTTCCTAACTGCCAGACTCTTAATTCAAGGAAGGATGCTTGTTTCGTGAGAAGTTTTGTATGCCTATGTATCACAATAATTGTTAAAATTGGGTTCCTGTAATTATGTGAAGCAAATATTATTATGTTTATGGACAAATATTTCTCTGATATTACTGCATATATTTAACATTTTGTTCATTCATTGTTGGAACGCAGGAATCGATTGTGGAAAACTGACATTGCATCAATATCTCTATTTATGTAATGTACTTTCTAAATAGAACATTAAATGTTAACATTTGGTGATGCTTTGTGTGGCCATTGCTTGCAATAACATGGGTGTACAGTAGCCCAACTAAGTTTTGCGACAAAATATTAGGTATGTGGCACCTGTCTAGTTTGCACTTCCGTCCCAAGCCCGTGTGGTCCTGTCTAGCAGAGACCCGTGGTGCCTAGGCAGCCCCACCACAGTCAGGGAACACAGTACTCGCACATGTTGGGCGCTACATTTTTTTTTTTTTTTTTTTTTTTTCTATATTCCAACTTACTTCCTCTCGGGCATAGGCTGAGAGCCTTAACATTCACCGCTCTACAATGAAGCCCGTGAGGTCTTGTTCCAGTCTAGGGAGTGAGACATGTGAAGCACGTAGAGTACAACGAGCACCTGCCATCTTGCCTTCACATGAGGCACGGTGCTCACTCATGGCCCGAAACGACCCCATCTCTGAAGCCACCTCGTTCCCGTGCTTCACTGTCTCACCCCCTACACTCTGACTCTCACACTTACACACACACAACGCCACCTGTTGAGCAGATAACTCACCAGGCATTGCACCCCTATAGCATATTTTGAATATGGGAATATTCATACAGTGCTATTTAATCAGGGAACAATGAGGGTATTTTATTGGCGTTTCGGTGGGCTTGTGGTAATGCACTGATACTAGGTACAGCACAAATTCAATCCCAATAATATCTTCCCATTGATACATTGGGATTTGAACCCGGGACCTTTGGATTACCAGGCCAGTGGCAAGACCACTCCACCACACCTCCCCTATGACAATATTGCTATCATTATTTGTTTGTATCATATTAGAAGGCTCTCTCTCTCTCTCTCTAAATATAATAGATTTACGCGCGACACACTTTGTAGATTAGCACACACACACACACACACACACACACACACACACACACACACACACACACACACGCACACACCATAATGGTAAGCGTCACTACTTTATAGATCCACATTGTATACATAACTTAAAATGAACACAATAAGTTGCATAGATTGTTATTTAATAATCTATTATACACTTGTTAGTGATTGTTTTAACACCTTAAGAGTGGCCTATGCGGTTTATTTATATGTACCGCCCAGCGGGGTGTTTTTAGCCAAAATAGGGCTGTTTACGTGATCATTTTCATGCCTAAATAAGACCCAGAACGTAAAACAAGTATCTATCCCTGAAAAGGCATAAACAGAGCTTTCGAATGACACCATAACGATCCTTTTATGATGGCTAGTTTTCTTGCAATAACCGTGCAACGCGAGTGCAAAAAGCATGTAATTAGGCACTTTCCCCATACAATTCCTTATATAGCGAGTGAGAGAGGTAGGAGGGAGGTGAGATTCGTGTCAGTAGGTTCGCCGCGGTGGTCTGGAGCAGTCATACGCTCGCTACTCTCCTGCCACCACTTGTCTCTCTCTCTCAGCAACATTACGTGCTGAAATTGCCACTCGAGTTATGTCGAGCGCCGCCACATAGTCCAGCTTTATTTAACTCGACTTATGTGATGAGCCGCTAATTAAGGGTTAATAAGAGCCCCGGCCTCCTTAACACTATACTAGAGCCCCGGCCTCCTTAACACTATACTAGAGCCCCGGCCTCCTTAACACTATACTAGAGCCCCGGCCTCCTTAACACTATAGTAAAGCCCCGGCCTCCTTAACACTATACTAGAGCCCCGGCCTCCTTAACACTATACTAGAGCCCCGGCCTCCTTAACACTATACTAGAGCCCCGGCCTCCTTAACACTATACTAGAGCCCCGGCCTCCTTAACACTATACTAGAGCCCCGGCCTCCTTAACACTATACTAGAGCCCTGGCCTCCTTAACACTATACTAGAGCCCCGGCCTCCTTAACACTATACTAGAGCCCCGGCCTCCTTAACACTATACTAGAGCCCCGGCCTCCTTAACACTATACTTGAGCCCCGGCCTCCTTAACACTATACTAGAGCCCCGGCCTCCTTAACACTATACTAGAGCCCCGGCCTCCTTAACACTATACTAGAGCCCCGGCCTCCTTAACACTATACTAGAGCCCCGGCCTCCTTAACACTATACTAGAGCCCCGGCCTCCTTAACACTATACTTGGTGTTGGTGTCAGCGACATTGGCTGTAATTCTTACTTATTTGTTTTGTTCTTTATAAGATGTTATGCGGTTAGGATTAGCTCCAAGTTCACTGACACCGGGTATAGATGTTATGCGGACACCGGGTATAGATGTTATGCGGTTAGGATTAGCTCCAAGTTCGCTGACACCGGGTATAGATGTTATGCGGTTAGGATTAGCTCCAAGTTCGCTGACACCGGGTATAGATGTTATGCGGTTAGGATTAGCTCCAAGTTCACTGACACCGGGTATAGATGTTATGCGGTTAGGATTAGCTCCAAGTTCGCTGACACCGGGTATAGATGTTATGCGGTTAGGATTAGCTCCAAGTTCACTGACACCGGGTATAGATGTTATGCGGTTAGGATTAGCTCCAAGTTCACTGACACCGGGTATAGATGTTATGCGGTTAGGATTAGCTCCAAGTTCGCTGACACCGGGTATAGATGTTATGCAGTTAGGATTAGCTCCAAGTTCACTGACACCGGGTATAGATGTTATGCGGTTAGGATTAGCTCCAAGTTCACTGACACCGGGTATAGATGTTATGCGGTTAGGATTAGCTCCAAGTTCGCTGACACCGGGTATAGATGTTATGCGGTTAGGATTAGCTCCAAGTTCGCTGACACCGGGTATAGATTTTATGAGTTATCCTAAACGTTTATATGCATCAACTGTATTAGATGTTACTCAATAAAATGTAATTTTATACAGCTAAATGACTAAGAGACTTAATTTGTCCGAACGTTTATAGCATCTGAGGTGAAGCTAGTCATCTTGGGGGCTAATAAGTGATTGAGGTTTCCGAATGTTTGTGTGCGAACTGTTGTATGGATTCTTCCCCTGCCGCCTCTTGTTTTGCCTCCTTTCATGTGTTTCTTGTTGATACTCCCTACCCCTTATGGGAATAAGGGCTGGCTACTGACTAAATTAAAAACGTCAAATTAAGAATAGTATGCTCTGCGGTCACATTTGTTAAACGCTTAATCATCAATCTTGTAATAGAATTTAACCGTGTTGGCTGCGAGTGTCTCGCTATCTATTAACCTTTCTTTTCCCAAGCATACGAATCGATAAACAGACAAAAAATACCTTCAAAGATATTGACATGTCAGTAAAGTTTTCGATAAATATCCACATGAAAGATTGCTGATTAAAGAAGCGGCTCTTGGAATAGGGCGAACTATATTACGTGAATTAGACCATGGCTAATTAGTAGGAAACACAAACTTAACATTAACAGTAGCCTATACAATCATATTAGCATTAACAGTAGCCTATACAATCATATTAACATTAACAGTAGCCTATACAATCATATTAACATTAACAGTAGCCTATACAATCATATTAACATTAACAGTAGCCTATACAATCATATTAACATTAACAGTAGCCTATACAATCATATTAACATTAACAGTAGCCTATACAATCATATTAACATTAACAGTAGCCTATACAATCATATTAACATTAACAGTAGCCTATACAATCATATTAACATTAACAGTAGCCTATACAATCATATTAACATTAACAGTAGCCTATACAATCATATTAACATTAACAGTAGCCTATACAATCATATTAACATTAACAGTAGCCTATACAATCATATTAACATTAACAGTAGCCTATACAATCATATTAACATTAAGAGTAGCCTATACAATCATATTAACATTAACAGTAGCCTATACAATCATATTAACATTAACAGTAGCCTATACAATCATATTAACATTAACAGTAGCCTATACAACCATATTCACATTAACAATAGCCTATACAATCATATTAACATTAACAGTAGCCTATACAATCATATTAACATTAACAGTAGCCTATACAATCATATTAACATTAACAGTAGCCTATACAATCATATTAACATTAACAGTAGCCTATACAATCATATTAACATTAACAGTAGCCTATACAATCATATTAACATTAACAGTAGCCTATACAATCATATTAACATTAACAGTAGCCTATACAATCATATTAACATTAACAGTAGCCTATACAATCATATTAACATTAACAGTAGCCTATACAATCATATTAACATTAACAGTAGCCTATACAATCATATTAACATTAACAGTAGCCTATACAATCATATTAACATTAACAGTAGCCTATACAATCATATTAGCATTAACAGTAGCCTATACAATCATATTAGCATTAACAGTAGCCTATACAATCATATTAACATTAACAGTAGCCTATACAATCATATTAGCATTTACAGTAGCCTATACAATCATATTAACATTAACAGTAGCCTATACAATCATATTAACATTAACAGTAGCCTATACAATCATATTAACATTAACAGTAGCCTATACAATCATATTAGCATTAACAGTAGCCTATACCATCATATTAGCATTAACAGTAGCCTATACAATCATATTAACATTAACAGTAGCCTATACAATCAGATTGGGGTGTAGTGAAGGTTGGGGTCTTACACGATGGTCAGTTTTAGTTCCGCAATTGTTCATCTTTTACATTAACGACCTTGATTTAGGCCTAACTAAAAAGATTGCTACTTTTTCAAATGACACTAAATATAGGTTGAATTAGTGATCCTGATAACGATTCACATGCTCTCCAAAAATAATTTGATACACTACCCGAATGGTGCAATACCTTGTCAGTTGATATTTAATGTAGATAAATACATGCAGTTTAGTGAACATTGGGAAATCGACAGAAATTTCAGGATATAAATTTAACAATATTTGTTTCGTCAATAATTACGCACCATATATCTCCCGTATGAGGAGATTCAATAGATCAATCAATTCTTGTGATGTCCGATTCCATTACCCATCTCCCTTACTCAAGGCCAGGCTAGCCAGTAACCACCAGCTATATCTCAGAAGAATAAAATATATAATTTGTTGACCAATCTGAGTGGTAACAGGGGCAAGACGCAATAGCAGTGGTATCTAGATGGCTAAATAACATGGAATTAAGGAACTCAATTATTACAAAAGATTTGGAAGTCATCGTCAGTCGTGATATGAAACCAAAAAAGCAATGCAACATTGTTTGAAATCAGAGTTATTAATAAATACCTACAATAGAAGCGTGAATAACAACAATGTAATTTTTAAATTTCACCTGTCTTTAGTAAGGCTTCACATGGATTATGTTTTTCAATTTTGCTGTCCAGTGTTCATAGATTGATTGGAAGTGACGGTACAAAGAAGAATGGTAAAACAATTCAGAATAATGGAACATTAGAACATCAGTAATACTCTAACGTCTGACGACTAAGGCCAAATGACACGGAATTATAGCCAGAATGGGTTAGAACATTTAACAGAAGTAAACGATTATTGAGGTAGTGAATATCATGAAATACATGATATGGTCAGTACAAAAGAAAGGGGACTTGGGAAAACATTAGGCTTGCATAAATTAGAAGTGTAGAGTAAGAGAGGATATGATACAGATATTTAAGCTGTAAGTGGGATCCACAAAGACGATGTGGAAAACGGACTGCTGCTCCGTGATAAGCATGCAACAGTTGGGTAGCTATGTAAAATAGGCTACCGAGTGCTACAGTAGGATCAATAACGACAGAAAGCTTTGACACATAATTAGATAGGCACATGGCTATGTAGTGGTAGCTAAGGTTAGGATACAAAAGAAGTGGGTGAGGAGAGCTGGAGGGAGGCGAGAGGAGGTGGAATGGTGAGGAGGGTGGAGAGGTTGCAGGAGGAGGAAGTCAGGGAGGAGTACAGGAGAGCAGTGGAAAGACGACTAGGTGGGTTCGACCTGGAAGTTATGGAGGAAGTGGAGGAGCTGAGCAAGGTGTTTAAGGATGAGATCTGTGCAGCATGTGAGGAGGTGTGTGGAGTGAGGAGAAGAGGGAGGGGAGTGAAAGGTACAGCATGGTGGACAGAAGAGGTAAGAATAGCTGTGGAAGAAAAGAAGAAAGCATATAGAGAGTGGTTGGGTAGTAGAGGAAATGGAGATTCTGAGAGACAGAAACGAGCGAGGTACGTGGAAAGTAAGAGGGTGGTGAAGAGAGTAGTGAAGGAAAGTAAGAGAAGAGTAGATGAGGAATTTGGAAGGAATCTGAGTGTAAAATGGAGGGAGAGTAAGAAACTGTTCTGGAAAGAAGTCAAGAAAGTTAGGGAAGGTAGCAAGGGAAACAGTAAGGGTGTGAAAGATAAGAATGGGAGAATGCTAGCCGAGAAGCAAGAGAGAGTCGAAAGATGGAGGGAGTACTTCAGTGAGTTGCTAAATGTAAGGAATGAAGAGCCAGCAAACATAGCTGGATAATTATGGTATGGGAGGGAGAAGAATTGAAGTAGTGGAGGAGGAGGTGGGGATCAGGAGGTCAGAAGTGTGGGAAGCCATGAAAAGAGTGAAGTTGGGGAAAGCACCAGGAACAGATGGAGTGTGTGGGGAAATATTTAGGTATGGTGGTGAGATAGTGATAGAATGGGTATGGAAAATGTGCAAACTAGCATGGGAGAAGGGGAGTGCACCCAATGACTGGAAAACTGGCATAATAGTCCCCCTATATAAGGGCAAAGGGGAAAGAGGAGTGTGTGGTAACCACCGAGGAATATGTCTTCTAAGCGTAGTAGGGAAGGTATACAGTCGGGTAGTGATTGAGAGAGTGAGAGTGAGAACGGAGAAATGGATAGGCGACGAGCAGGGAGGTTTTAGGAAGGGAACAGGATGTGTAGATCAGATTTTTATCCTGAATTGTGTTGTGGAGAAGTATCTGGAGAAGAAACACAAGGTGTATGTTGCCTTTATGGACTTGGAGAAGGCCTATGACAGAGTGGATAGAGAAGGTTTGTGGAAAGTACTTAGAATATACGGAGTAGAGGGCAAGTTGCTGAAAGCAGTGAAGAGCATGTATGAGGGTGCAAAGGCGGCAGTACGTGTAGAGAGTGAGCAGAGCGAGTTCTTTGACCTGAATGTAGGTTTGAAACAGGGGTGTGTGATGTCCCCGTGGTTGTTTACTGTATATATGGATGGAGTCATGAAAGAAATACTATCAAGTGCAGTGGATGTTGGTGTATCGCTGAAAAGGGAGGGAATTGAGTGGAAGCTACCTATACTGCTGTTTGCGGATGATACAGTTCTGATTAGTGATAATGAATGGGAGTTGCAGGGTCTGGTAAATGAGTTTGGAACAGTGTGCGAAAAACGGAATTTGAAGGTAAATACGGGGAAGAGCAAGGTTATGGTCTTCGAAAGGGGTGAAGTCACAGAGTGTGAGGTGAAGCTGAATGGTCAGGCTATGGAGATCGTCAACTCTTTTAAGTATCTGGGCAGTGTGTTGAGTAAAGATGGGACTATGAATGAAGAAGTGCGGGAGAGGGTACAACAGGGGAAGAGGGTTGTAGGAACGCTAAAAGCAGTAACAAGAAATAGGGTGGTCAGTATGGAAGTGAAGAAGTCCTTGCATGACAGTGTGGTAATCCCGACACTGACTTACGGAAGCGAAGCATGGACGTTGGTTGAGAGACTCAGACCAAGAGTGAGAGCAGTGGAAATGAATTACTTAAGGAGTGCGTGCGGAGTTACATGGAGGGATAGACAGACTAATGAGGAAGTAAGAAGGAGGTGTGGTGTGGAGGTAGATGTGCTGGAAAGTGTGAAAAGGAACAACTTGAGATGGTTCGGCCATATGGAACGTATGGAAAGCGAGAGAATGACTAAGAGGGTGTACGAGAGCGAGGTGGAGGGACAGAGAGGGAGAGGTAGACCGAATGAGAGGTGGAAGGATGGAGTGAGGAAGTACATGAACGAAGGCGGTGCTGGTTGGGGGGAGGGGCGTCGACTGACTGGGGACAGAGGAGCATGGGGGCAGTTCGTTCGTGGCCACCCCTTCGGGGATCACGGCGTCAGGCAATTGATAGATAGATAGATGGCTGTGATGTGCTGATTGTCAATGGGATCCGCCTTGAATGGGCCAGTCCATGGTATAAAGATTAATATTAGTTTTTATACCATGGGCCAGTCAGCCCATGGAGCCCTCTGAAAAAAATCCCTCTTTTATGATTTTTGTTTTTGTTAATGTTTATGTAGGCCTAGTGGAATTAGGACGCGTATTTGGCAGTTTATTCAGACTAGCATCATACTATTATATTCAGAGTAGAAAAGGAGACTAGTTTATTCAGAGTAGAAAGGGAATATGAAAGTCAGAGGGTAAATATGACATAGTATGTGTCCCTATAATTCCTACAGAACCTCTTTAAGTTGTATAAACACTAATGAAAAGCCCGATTAAACTGCCAAAAATTAGTCAATCCTAATGGGATTAATGATTATATATTTATTGATTCTCATGATAAACTGGTCTCTCTATTCACCAATGATAGTTTAGGTAAGGTATTATTTATTATATTCGCAAACAAGTTATATGCATTCACTAAGGGGGAATGAAGTAATAGGGAAAAATCTATTCTATATTGCACAGATAGTGGCGGGCGAGGTGGCTAGGATGAGTTACTAAACCGAACGTGGTTGGTTTTTAGGTAAACAACCGATGGTATAGACAGGAGTGGTTAATGTGCAAATTATATCAAGTCATGCTAGCTTAATAGTATTTGGACAATATAAGTAAGGAGTTAATTAGTAATTTAGGGGTATTAGTGGATGAGTAAAGAAATTAAGATGTTTTGTAATGCTCGGTTAATATGAAATTAGCCAAGAGTGATATGATGGAAAGTATTACTCTGTATGATGACTATTATATATATTTTATGCACAATATCAACTAGGACTAACTCACATGCCGTGTGTACCTAGGCCTCCAACAGCGCAGTCTTCGACCCATGCGTGGTTGAGCTGAAAGTGTTCTTGTCTGAGAAAACAACTCCTGGTTGGAGAGAGGTATCCTGACCAGGATTCGAACCCACTCACTCCAGGTATGTTTGGGAAAGTTCGGCACCGTAACCACTCGGCCATGAGCGGATATAAAGGAAGCAACCTTTATTCTTATTTGAAGAACCACCGCCAACTCGGCTAAGTGATACAATTTTAATAGTCCTGGTACTATTATGGAGCCTCTCTCCCAGTATCAAAACAACTCGTGCCCAATAGTCAATGCCCTGGTCAACAAACAGTCCAGTGAAATTAAGCCTAGTTTGCTTGTGCCTCTTGGTTAGCTTTGGCTTGACAGCTGGTGATCTATGTTTATATCCCATCTCCTTTAATATCTTGCGTATAGTTTCTGTAGAAGTTTTAAATTGCAAATGTTGCTTAGCTATCTCGGCGTTGGAGAATGGATGGTTATCCATATAATGTTTAATTTCTTGGTCCTGTTATGACGTGGTTTTCCGCTTAGCTCCACTTCTATGTCGGTCTGTCATTTGTCCTTCTTCCCGCCCATTTTTGCCACCGGTAAACGTTCCGACACCCCACTCTCGCTCATCCCAACCATATATTTCTGACTGTCGAATTTGTATTATTATTGTCATTATTATTTATTATATTACTGTCATTATTATTATTTATGATATTATTTTAATTTAACTGTTATTTTCTGTCTATTATTATTTCTGATATTACTACCGCGTTCAGCAACCTTGCTGAATTGATGACTAGGTGTGATGTGGGAAAGAGATTATTTAGGATGTTATGATCACCTCAGTTTCCAATAATTACAGCTTCACATGGTTTTTTTTTTCCCAAAAAAGTTTGACCTGGGAATATATTGCGTGAAGTGTTAATGCATGGTTGGAGTGGCTGTAGATATGCATGTAAACTGTAATCAGCCAATTGCCGATATCTGGATTTTGAGTGTTTGGTTGACCTGTACGGTACCCGTCCAGCTAGTAATAGACCACCAACACTAACAAAGACGTCGTAAGTGGCCTGTTATTCCAGAGGCCTATTTATACTGCTAGGTCAAGAGAGGCGCATTGTGTATGAAGAATTGTCAGAATGTTTCTTTCCCGCCCGAGATAACCAATGTCTGGACACACGGAGCTTGAATCAGTTGAATTCATGGGATGAGGGAATGATAGAATGAGGGAGAGAGTTCCAGAGTTTACTTGTTAAGTAGAAGAAAGACTGGGAACATCAGTTTACTCTTGGGTTGAAGAGTTGGACAGAATAGAAGTGAGCATATATTGAGAGGCAGGTGCCGCCCACTCTCTGTAAGGGAGGCGGTATTTACTGAGAGAGCTCTGAAGAACACTGATTATTGTAATAGCGGTAGAAGAATGAGATAAATGCAACATTGCGGCGTTTAGCGAGAGATTGTAGGGAATTAGTAATAGGATGTGAGTTGATGAGATGAGATACTGTTGGCTCTACCCTTTTGATAAGTGCGGTATAGGTGGAACCTCCTCACACATGAGAACAGTACTAGATACATGGGCGCATTGTGCCCCTGTATATGTGAACAGTACTAGATACATGGGCGCATTGTGCCCCTGTATATGTGAACAGTACTAGATACATGGGCGCACTGTGCCCCTGTATATGTGAAAAGTACTAGATACATGGGCAAACTGTGCCCCTGTATATGTGAACAGTACTAGATACATGGGCACATTGTGCCCCTGTATATGTGAACAGTACTAGATACATGGGCGCATTGTGCCCCTGTATATGTGAAAAGTACTAGATACATGGGCGCATTGTGCCCCTGTATATGTGAACAGTACTAGATACATGGGCAAACTGTGCCCCTGTATATGTGAACAGTACTAGATACATGGGCAAACTGTGCCCCTGTATATGTGAACAGTACTAGATACATGGGCAAACTGTGCCCCTGTATATGTGAACAGTACTAGATACATGGGCGCATTGTGCCCCTGTATATGTGAACAGTACTAGATACATGGGCAAACTGTGCCCCTGTATATGTGAACAGTACTAGATACATGGGCGCATTGTGCCCCTGTATATGTGAACAGTACTAGATACATGGGCGCATTGTGCCCCTGTATATGTGAACAGTACTAGATACATGGGCAAACTGTGCCCCTGTATATGTGAACAGTACTAGATACATGGGCGCATTGTGCTCCTGTATATGTGAACAGTACTAGATACATGGGCACATTGTGCCCCTGTATATGTGAACAGTACTAGATACATGGGCGCATTGTGCCCCTGTATATGTGAACAGTACTAGATACATGGGCACATTGTGCCCCTGTATATGTGAACAGTACTAGATACAAGGGCACATTGTGCCCCTGTATATGTGAACAGTACTAGATACATGGGCGCATTGTGCCCCTGTATATGTGAACAGTACTAGATACATGGGCGCATTGTGCCCCTGTATATGTGAACAGTACTAGATACATGTCCGCATTGTGCCCCTGTATATGTGAACAGTACTAGATACATGGGCGCACTGTGTCCCTGTTTATACGAACAGTACTAGATACATGGGCACATTGTGCCCATGTGTAGAGCAAGAAGCTGTGCAGGGGTAACAACCTATGGAGACGGTTAAGCACGCTTAACTTCTGGGAAGCTGTTTCTAGCAAGAGGCAAGAGTGGTGATTTGGTCTTTCCAAGAACAATTAGGAAAAAAATTAGACCCCATTAATATTGAGAGAAAACGAAGGGTTAGTTTGTATGTTATTGATGGTTATGTACACTGTGCATATTTTTTTTTTTTTTTTTCTATATTCCAACTTACTTCCTCTCGGGCATAGGCTGAGAGCCTTAACATTCCCCGCTTTACAATGAACAGTGAAGCCTGTGAGGTCTTGTTCCAGTCTAGGGAGTGAGACAAGTGAAGCACATAGAGTACAACGAGCACCTGCCATCTTGCCTTCACATGAGGCACGGTGCTCACTCATGGCCCGAAACGACCCCATCTCTGAAGCCACCTCGTTCCCGTGCTTCACTGTCTCACCCCCTACATATATATATATATATATATATATATATATATATATATATATATATATATATATATATATATATTACCGTTCCATATATATAATTGTATTTTTTCTCATTTGTCTTTTCGGTAATTATCAACCCATTAATAAAACTTAAATATAGAATTGTGTTCATTAGTTATTGTTTTCTGTTTTGCCTCATGCATTGCTGTATTTCTCTTGTTTTAACGTATATGGGATTATATCGTTTAGCAGTAATGTTTAAGGCCGGACCACCACGTTGAAACAAACTGGTGTGCATGTATAGTTTGTATATCTATTTAACTCTCTCTCTTTCTCACTCTCTCTCTCTCTCTCTCTCTCTCTCTCTCTCTCTCTCTCTCTCTCTCTCTCTCTCTCTCTATCTATCTATCTCTCTCTCTCTCTCTCTCTCTCTCTCTCTCTCTCTATCTATCTCCTTAATACCTCGTTTTTTTTAACTTCCCACCGGTCATCATAAATCTTGGGAAGTGCTTAAATTCTGGCCACGAGGGCGGAATAGACGCGTCCCACCCTTCGGATTATACTGTATTGTTTTCTTTGCTAAAAAAAAAAAACACACAAAAAAAAAAAAAAAAAAACGGGGCTAGATTAGGGTTGGCTATTAGTATATTTTATACAAAGTTTTCTTATGTTTTATGTCAATATTATTGCCCCTGAATTGTTGTAACGTAATATGAACCCCAATTCTGAAACTGATTTATTTTTATTCTTATTTGATGTGTGTTTGATATGTTTTTTGTCAGAGAAATTGAATGTAAGAGATGGCGTGAATGTTAAAAAATGAGATGTTATGCTTCATGAATCCTTAACATTTCAGAAAAGTCTAATAGCATACAGAAGGAATTTGAACATTATAATTTATAGATAAAAGGCCAGGGCTTTATCAATGTTCCACTCTGGCTTAAAATTATGTTATATTGTTTACATACCTGGCGAGAACAATATACCACCCAAAACACCACAACTAAAGGACACAAAGAGCACCAAGAGAGAGTCCCTGTGCGTCATTCATGCACGCAGATGCTTCCACGCTCTCCAACATAAAAAAAAGCAAGCCGCCGGAAGCCGCCAAGATTACCAGAACACCAGAATGTGCCCTTTTAGCCCAAACTTTGTAGACATTAGACAACGCAGAAATAGGACAGACTATGTGAATCAACCTGGCGGTATGATAACAGCCTGTCCAGTTCCCAAGGCTGGTCCACTAGGTTCAAGATTAGAAAAGCTATGTACTATTCTAGCCTGTCTGGTCTAAAGACTGACTCTGCCAAGCGTTCTGGTAAAACTACTAGATATGATAATAGCAACTCTGGTCTAAAGACTGAATCGTTGTGTACGACACCAACACAAGTGCAACAAAACATAGCAGTGAAGCCCAACGCTCACCTTCTAGGTCATCAACTAGAATTACATAAGCCGAGACTCATCTCTACTCCTTTACTTGCTTGAGGTCCGATACCTTTTAAATATAGTGGTAAGAGACCTAGCATCACCGAAAGGCGAGAAGAGAAAATCGGGAAGTTGCCCAACATAGAAGTCCAACCCTGACCAAACACCCACGAGAGACGAGAGCCGTAATAGAAGTCCATTACACTGACCCAACGAAAAGTAACCAAGTCCCCGTCCAACGCCGGGAAAATCACTAACTTATAATAGTCGTAATGAGTCTCTAACTTTTACAGTCCCTTCTTGCCATTATGTGCTCCAACCCTTCAGGAAGACAAAACACAAACTCTATCCTTCTATTTTCCCTATTTAAAACATCCAAAACCTACAATTGGGCATTCCAATAACAATGTAGTATGGGATATTAAAGATAAATATAATTCCAAAGCACCCCACACCCGATCGCGCACACTTATATGTGTAGTTATTTTCTATTAGTTAATTGCTAACATTATATTTCAAATAATTAAACTACAGCCGAGCAAGTAAGGAAAATGTGTATTTCGTGCTAATAAAGCAGACTGACTACGCTAAACTCAATTCTTATAACATATTTAATTAAACACATAAATTCACCATTTCCACCTGTCTAAATTCAACCTATGTACCTCAGAGTGTTCATAACAGAAGTTTGCTTCCATAAAAACATTCATGACAGGAAATAATTGCATATATTAATTTTGGATGCCCACAAACTACCCGTAAGTAAATAAAATTCGATAACAGAATCAGTCTTATTGAAAGATATTTACCTTGCTTTACCTGATATCGTTTGTAGCCTACAATATAAAACATATAAAATGAGCGCTCTGTGTTAGGAGTGATGATATTTGTGTTATCGACATAGCAGTAGTAATAAATGAGCGCTCTGTGTTAGGAGTGATGATATTTGTGTTATCGACATAGCAGTAGTAATAACAATCAGTATCCTGGAAATATATATAATATATTTGTGAGGTCATTTTACCGTGTTTAGGTCATCTCTCTCTCCTTCACTCTCTCTCTCTCTCTCTCTCTCTCTCTCTCTCTCTCTCTCTCTCTCTCTCTCTCTCTCTCTCTCTCTCTCTCTCTCTCTTTCTCTCTCTCTCTCATCACCCGCTCTACCGACTTAGCTTCCTTCTTCTATGATAATTTCCTCAAACGAAAAAATGTAATGCAAATTTAGGACGAGGCTGGTGATGATGAAAAAACAACAAAAGTATGTTTTCGTTATGCTCGAAAAATATTGGTTGGCATAACATTTTAGCATGAAATATTATAAGAGAGAAAACTTAATTCAATGAAAGATATACACCATGAAGATAATGCAACTACTGGATTTAACGGTATTATTATTATTATTATTATTATTATTATTATTATTATTATTATTATTACCATAATTATTATTATTTGTATTATAAATATTACAATTATTATTATTATTATTAATATCATTATTATTATAATTTATATTATATTTCGGGAAAAAATCGTCGAGAAAATATGCCTTAAAGACACACACACACGCAGACACACACACATGCCAAATGGGACAACTTTGTATCTACCACCACCGAAGCCTACCACCACTTCTTCCCCACCAAGAGGACCAAAATGCACCCCTCTGACGTCCCATGGATTACTCCTCGGATCAAGAGACTGATGCAGAATCGGAATAAGGCCTTCTACACGGACAACAATCGCTACAAGGACCTACGCAACATTGTGATAAGGGAAATCCGTTGGGCGAAGAAGTCCTACTACCCTACAAAGATTCATCATTTAAAACAAACCAATATCAGTCAGTGGTACTCTAAAATTAAGAATCTTTGTGGCTTAAGTAGTGGGACTCCTTCGATCCCCTGTGTTTCCCATGTCCCTCGTGTAGATGCACCTGAACTGATAAATAATCACTTCTCTACCATCTGCCAAACCCTCCCCAAACTAGACCGCACCAACCTCCCTGCCTTCCTCCCATCCCCTTCCCCCCCAGTAACTGTTCAAGAATTTGAAGTGGCCAAAAAGCTTTCCAGTTTCAAATAAAAAAGATCAACAACCCCAGTAGACCTACCCATGAAAATATACAAAGAATTTTCGGTGGAATTTGCCACCCCCCTTTGCTCGATAATTAATGCCTCCTTAAGGCAAAGTAAATGCCCTGCAGACTGGAAAACTTCATACGTCACTCCAATCCCCAAAACCCCCTCCCCACATTCTCTTAATGAACTCAGACCAATTGCCATTACGGCCATCCCTAGTCTAATCTGTGAGGACTTTGTATTCACCTGGGCTTACTCACAAATCCGTCACTTGATAGATCCCCAACAGTTTGGCAACGTAAAAACCTCCTCCACCACTCACTGTCTTATTAGCTTCCTAGATTATATTTACACAAATCTTGAGAAGAGAAAGACTTCCCTCGCCCTTGCCTTTATTGACTTCAGGAAAGCATTTGACCTTGTTGACCACACCATCATCATCAACAAAGCCATAAAGTTGGGGCTACATCCTACCCTGGTTGCGTGGTTGACCGACTTCCTTAGTGACAGACGACAAGCAGTACGATACCAAGGCTTCATCTCCACCTTCCTAGACATCACATGTGGAGTCCCACAGGGCACAAAGATGGGGCCTCTATTGTTCCTCATCTTGATTAATGATGCCCTAAAGGACACCCCATTCCACTGGAAGTACGTGGACGACTCGACAGTCGGCATTACTGTCGATAACACCTCCCCTAACTATGACCCCCTACAAGACATCCTCGACCGTCTTCAAGCCTGGACCACAGACAATCATGTGACTATCAATCATGACAAGACAGTGGTCATGCACATCAACACTTCCGTTACCGACCTTCCTCCACCCACTGTCACAATTGGTCCTCATCCCCTTCAGCTTGTTGAGTCCACCAAACTCCTCGGAATCACTGTGGACAACAAACTGAACTGGAAGAAACATGTAACTACCACAGTCAGGACCGCCACTTACAAGTTATTTATGCTAAGGCGGTTGAGATCCCTTGGGGGCGCCGGAGAATGAGCTGAAGAGTATATATAACACCTTCATACTCCCTAAGCTCACCTACGCCTCTCCCGCCTGGTCCTCCTCTCTAACCCTAACACAACAACGTCAACTGGAGAGAGTTCAGAGGAGGGCATGCAGGATCATCCTGGGTGGCACATATCCAGGGTACGAGGAAGCTCTCACCACCCTTAGCATACCTGCACTTTCAACCCACCACTACAACACACTCAAACAGTTTGCATCTAAGCTGCTTGTTCACCAACGACACAGAAACTTACTTCCACCAGACGCCCCTAGACCTACACGTGCAGCTCGTCATTTCAACACACTCCAACCAATAAGAGCAAGAACTGACAGATATAAAAATAGTCCTATCCCAACCATTGTTAATATTATTAATAATGTGTAATAACGGTCTGTCACACCATATATACGCGCCCACCTTTAATAATATATGCATAAGTGTGTGTGCGTGTATTACAGAATATAATTATGTATGTATTTGCTTGAGTTTGTTTATGTATATGTGTATATATGTATCTATGTATGTGCAGTATATGTGTATGTATGTGTGCGTATATGTGTATGTATGTATGCGTTATTTATGTATATATATATGTGTATAGTGTATACTGTTTGTGGTTCGAGCCCGGCTGAGAGTATCAGGTAGGATAAGAGAAGAGCATATATGCATGTAATGTGCATATATTTATGTATATGTATGTCTGTGTGTACGTGCTGTCAATGGTTCGAGCCCGGTTGAGAATATAAGGTATATAATATATATGTACTGTACGTGTATTTATATTTATATGGTCATATGCACATATGTATGTAAATATACGTACATATGAGCGAGAACATATTGCTCACTAGCGCAACTTCTGATTATAAATCTATGCATAAGCATTATCTATTATTAAGTGTTCGCGTATCTTCATCCAAGTATTTCCACCCTTAACAATAGAACGCCCAGCTCTTCCATATTTCGCCTTCTGTCTCACACACACACACACACACACACACACACACACACACACACACACACACACACACACACCTACACTACCGAGGATTAACCTCCCATTGTAGTACCCGCACCCCCTTTACCTGACCTTACCAAAACAGTCTCTGTATGTATGTATGTTTGTGTGCATACGTGAGCGTTTGTGTATACGGACATGTGCACACTTACTGCATGTTCTTATGTTCCTATATATGTATGTATATGTATGTGCGCACGTACGTGTATATACGTATGTTCTGTATTTGAGTAAGTCAATAAATGTGTATATGTACTGTATATCACTTACTCTCATGGTTATTTTATGATAATTTGTATTCTGCACATGCATCATTATTGTATTTATTTATTTTGTTTGTAAACTAAGCTTACCATCCTCATATCTGTACATCTCATGTTCATCCACTAAATTGTAAAATGTGTATTTTCAGCTCATGAGGCTGCCATTCTTTAATAAACCGTTTATTATTATTATTATTATTACACTTACAAGTATATATATATATATATATGTTGGTGTAGCCAGGTAATAAATTTTCTTTAAGGCAGGTGAAGTTGAAGGAAATACATGTATCAGCATTAATTATTTTATTATTAAGACTTTCAATAGAACGAACAGCAATTCTCAGGTGTTCTGGGAGATTGTGCAAAAGGTGAGCAAAATTCATGATGATCCGACGCGTTTCGATAGACAACTATCATCTTCAGGGAATGGAAGGTATGTGAATAGGATATAACATAACAGCTTATTTATACATATTAGGTAGATCACAGTAAGGTTTATTGGGTGTTGGCTAGCATATGATTGGCTAGTTGGCGACCAATGAGGCGCGCGCTTTTCCTGCCTCCTGGTTGGCTGGGAGGGTTCGTGGATGCTAGATGTTATCGTAGGGGGTCTGCTGGGCGAGGGGGGGGCGGGGCCCTTGTGAGGGGCGGCGGGCCATCCCATTGCACCGCATGGAGCGACACCCATAAGGAACTAGAACGCCTTACCCAGGTACTCGTTAACAACGGACACTCTAACACAGATGTCACCAACACCATAAGAAAACACCTTGATAAATGGTACAACCAAGCCCCCCCTACTACCAACCCAACCAACGACATCACTATCTTCTACCGCAACTACATGTCATCTGATCACAATACCGACGAATCCATCATGAAAGAAATCATTACCAAAAACGTCCTTCCCACCAACCCCGACCACAAAATAAAACTTATCATCTACTACAAATCCTCCAAAACTTCCAACCTCATCCTCCGTAACAGACCTATCTCTCCCAAGACTCCGAAAATAGACGACCATGTGATATACCAACACAATTGCAATAATGTGGACTGTGGACCTCAAACCTACGTTGGTATGACACAAAATCGTTTATCACGCCGTCTCACCCTCCATCTCCAATCTGGATCTATCAAAGACCACTATATAGCCCCCCACCACCAAGCCCTTACTCGCTCTGACCTAGATAAAAACACCTCCTTAATTGATAAAGAGACAGAACCCAGAAGACTTGCTATACTTGAAGCCCTATATATTCAAACTCTTAATCCTTCCATAAATAATCAAACTCTCGACCTCCAAATACTCCCATCAGCTAAACGTTACTCTCAAACACCCCCTAACATTACTCCCCTTACCACCCTGACCCTGCCCTTGCCCCCTCTCTCCTACCCTCCCCTTCCCCCCCTTACTGTCCCCCCAACTACTTCATTTAACCAACGCGCGCCGCACCTCAACCCTACACTTCAAACTGGACCAGAAACCCGAGATACAACTGGCCCGCCGCCCCTCACAAGGGCCCCGCCCCCCCTCGCCCAGCAGACCCCCTACGACAACATCTAGCATCCACGAACCCTCCCAGCCAGGAGGCAGGACTAGCGCGCGCCTCATTGATCGCCAACTAGCCAATCATATGCTAGCCAACACCCAATAAACCTTACTGTGATCTACCTAATATGTATAAATAAGCTGTTATGTTATATCCAACAACAACTGCAGCAGAAAGGGAAGCAGTTCTAAGGGCAAAGATCTATGCCTGCATTCAATCAGCTATAGCCATCGCTGGTTCGGATGAGCTTAGAATTTGCCAGCTGATCCCCTATCTGCTGCAGTACAATAACCTGCCTACAATCATCATTCCTCAGGAGGCTTTCTCTGCAACTCCAATAACCTCCAAGAGGAAGCCACCAAAGAGGAAGAAGCCCACCAAGACCCAAGAAGACCCAGCTCCACCAAAGAAGCCGAGGAGTGCTCCAAAACAACAACTGCTTCTGCCAAGACCTCTCAGTCTATACAGAAGCCAAAAGGGGCACTCCTCCACAACATCAGCAGCTTCAGCTTCAGCTTCAACTTCAATTAAGGAGAAATCAACACCATCATCACCAACACCAGAGTCGACCTGCCATCAAATGGAGACACAGCAATCGGATGAAGAAGACTCCGAGGAAGAAGAAGAGGTGGATGTCGAGCTACTGGATGCTGAAGAACAAGAAGAAGACAAGACCTCCTCTACTCCGATCCAGTCTACCACCTCATCACCAGAACCGACCATCATGACAACTCCTCTCCCTCCTGTTCTAACACCACAAGTTGTGAGGGAGAAGCAGCCAGATTATGACCCAAACTTTGCTTGTGTGACAGATGAACGATTTATAAGTTTTGCAGAAGACCTTGAAACTTGTACTCTAGATGAAATGAAACAAAAATACCCCTCTACCTGGCTACATGAGTCGAGACTAACACCGGAGGGCAGAGCACGCGTATCGAAGGTTAAGAATCATATGAAAAAAATAAAAAAGCTTAATAAATAACTAGAAATCCACCAAGAATCTTCAGCTTCACCATCCGCTTCATAAACAACACCATCTCCCACCTTCACCAACATCAACGGCCTTTCCACACCACCAGCACCACCTAGCACTCCACAAGATGCACTGATACTCGTCGACTACTCTTACTTATCACATCCAAGAATCACCAAAGAATTGCAAGGAGGACGGCCCTCCACCTTTTACTCTTCAACTTTGCTCTTCATTTCCATCTTTACTTCTCTCTAATCCTTAGAGACCTCTCACCTCCCCAACCTGTCTATCCCCCCACCAGTTCCAGTTCCTATTCACTTACCTTCCATTCCCTGAAGATGATAGTTGTCTATCGAAATGCGTCGGATCATCATGAATTTTGCTCACCTTTTGCACAATCTCCCAGAACACCTGAAAATTGCTGTTCGTTCTATTGAAAGTCTTAATAATAAAATAATTAATGCTGATACATGTATTTCCTTCAACCTCGCCTGCCTTAAAGAATATATATATATATATATATATATATATATATATATATATATATATATATATATATATATATATATATATATATATATATATAACAGTACTCTGGTTACTTGGGAAGCGTAGTCTTACAATGAAGAGTATGAACAAAAATATCATGGTTTAGATTTGAGGATAGAATAATGTCAGGAGTCGGGATAATAATTGACTTCAGACGTTGAAGCATATAATTTATTTCCAGTCATGACCCCCCTCCCTTCCATGGGAAATATAGAGTATGCTTCAACGTCCGAAACCAATTATCCCGACTCATGATATTCTATCCTCACATCTCAACTAGGTTATGATAGTTTTTTATAGGTTGCATTATATTTTGTTTTCATTTGTTTTTGTTTTGTTTCAAATTATCATAACAGTGAGAATCTAGTTTAAGTTTATAGATATGATCCTACAAAGCTTGCAATTCTTAGTTGTGTAGCAATATACGTGTAGGAGATGTAATTCTCGGTACACTGCAAAACAACTCGGCAACTCAGGGGTAGTAACAGTGAACACTTTGGTCGTTCCTTCAGAACAGGTCAAACGCTTCGAAAACCATCGGCCATTAAGGAAACTCATATCCACACGACTACGCTCAAGGGACTGGAGTTCTTGAAAAGAGGCTCCAGTCCTGATGCTCTTCTTGACTTACAGTGTGCTGGCTTAATAATCCAGAAGTGTTGATAGCCTCTGAAGTCCTATTTTAACTAGCCAACTAACTAACTAATATTGGCACCCAGGAAGCCGCGTGTGACATACTCTGCTTCTAAGATGGTCAGTTTTTCCCTTATGTTTTACGGATTAATTTTTGTCTTCCTTTATTATGATTCACATTAGATGTTATGATGTGCATGATAGCCAAAGCTATACATCTACTTGGTTACCTCGACATATGCTCAAACTCGGTTCCTGCAAGAATTGTGTTCAGCTGTAGATATTTCGTTATATATTTCGTCATTTGTTCATATGTTATTTTTAGACTGGCGTTGTATTATGCTGTCGTACTCTGATATATTTTCCTCTACATAGTAATTGAAATAAACAAAGTAAAATGTTCCCATTGCGTCTACTGTTATAGCTTTTTCAACATTGTATTATACAGCCATATTAAGTCTTAAAGAAGTACGTTTTTTGTTTTGTAGACCTGAAAACGAATATAGATTTATCGATGCTGTGTAAACCATAGGTTTCTCTGCATTCCTCCCTATGTTGGCCCTACTCTTTATTTATATATATATATATATATATATATATATATATATATATATATATATATATACTGTATATATATATATCCTCTCTCCCCTTGCGGCCTGTTATGTGTTCACTGATAAAACAACCGACCATTACCACCCACCCTAGTGCCTCTCTAAAGGAGAGCGAGAGAGAGAGAGAGAGAGAGAGAGAGAGAGAGAGAGAGAGACCGGTATTTACAGTTACATAGTTACATTAATACACATACTGTACTGCACATACCTTGCGGTCCCCACTAGGCAGTCCGAACTTAAATATAACATAAACTTTGCTACAAAGTAGAAGGTATAGATAGCAAAGCAAAAGTCTCTCTCCCCACCCACCATTCCCTCCGACATTGCCATGACATTTAGTTGGGGAAACAAGGCCCCCAGCAGAATGATAACACTTCCACTGATAAATTCATAGTAAAGAAGGAAGGAGGTTGTTGCTACTAAGAGAGAGAGATAGAGAGAGAGAGAGAGAGAGAGAGAGAGAGAGAGAGAGAGAGAGAGAGAGAGAGAGAGAGAAATGCTATTATAAAAGCAGGTTACTTCTCCAAATTAAAACATTCCAAGATCAACACATCACCACAGTTGCTGTGAAAATGGAATTACCAGTTACCTGGGGATGGCTCACTTTTTGTTAGATTTTTTAACTTATTAATTATTTTTCTAGTTTCCTTCCTAGACCTCCATCAAACTTTTTAAATAAATATCTATTAGATCCCCCTTCTAAATTAATTTGTACATTATTCAGTAGAAAAATGTCACAGCCAAAGGCTGGTTCTTACAAAATTACAGGCACACTATCGTTCGCCAGGAAAAAAATCGACACCTTAAGAGCACAAAAGGTCTTAATATTGACAAGGAAATGGGGCGGAAGGTATTAAAATCTGAAAACTAATGGGACTAAATATGATGAAGAAGTGGGACCAGCAACAACGACCATCTCCCCTTAATATCCTTGCCTAAACTTTTCCCTGAAGGTGACAGAACCAAACCCACTCCCGCGGCCACCAAAATGCCCACACTGTCTGAATATATCTATCTGTCTATCTATTTATCTACCTCTTTCTATCTACCTATCTCTATCTATATCTCTATCTATTCCCACACTGTCTGAATATATCTATCTGTCTATCTATTTATCTACCTCTTTCTATCTACCTATCTCTATCTATATCTCTATCTATGCCCACACTGTCTGAATATATCTATCTGTCTATCTATTTATCTACCTCTTTATCTATCTATCTATCTATATCTCTATCTATATCTATCTATGCCCACACTGTCTGAATATATCTATCTGTCTATCTATTATCTACCTCTTTCTATCTATCTATCTATATCTATCTGTCTATCTATGTATCTATCTTTTGATCTACCTATCTATGTATCTATCTTTTTATCTACCTATCTATATCTATGTCTCTATATTTATCTATCTATCTTTTCATTTATCTATCTATCTTATCTATATATCTATCTATTTATCTATGTATCTATCTTTCTATTTTGCTATCTATCTATCTATGTATCTATTTATCTATTTATGTACTTATCTATCTATCTATCTATTTATCTATGTATCTATCTATGTATCTATTAATGCATATATGTATATATCTATATGTGTATCTATGTATCTACCAATCTATCTATCTATTTATCTATCTATCTATCTATCAATCTATGTTATCTTCTTGTGTGTACTGTACATATATTAGATATTGTAGTGGTGTAACATACAATCGTTTTCCACAATATCTATGTGTATTCTTCTTGTGTGTATTGTACATATATTGAAGGATATTGTAGTGGTGTAACATACAATCGTTTCCACAATATCTATGTTATCTTCTTGTGTGTACTGTACATATATTAGATATTGTTTAGTGGTAGTGGTGGAAATACAATCGTTTCCAACAACAATATCTATGTTATCTTCTTGTGTGTACTGTACATATATTAGATATTGTAGTGGTGTAACATACAATCGTTTCCACAATATCTATGTTATCTTCTTGTGTGTACTGTACATATATTAGATATTGTAGTGGTGTAACATACAATCGTTTCCACAATATCAATACAACTTTAAACTAACCCTACAGCAGTATTCGGAAGTATGGGGGTAGTACTCGCTTTTTCTGGACCCCCTTCTCCCTCATGTATAGCAAGTTAGGTTTGAGGTTTTAAGGGGAAATGGGCCGGTTTTCTGGACCACCTTCTCCCTCATGCTTAGCCCCATTAGTTTTCAGATGTTAAGATGTTTGCCCCCTTAGTTGGTCGATTTTAAGACCTTTTGCCCCGTTTCTTCGTCAATATTTAGACCTTTCGTGCTATTTAGGTGCCGATTTTTTCCCTGGCGAACGATAGTGAGCCTGTAATGTTGGACGAACAGGCCTTCGGCCGGGACATTTTTCTACCGGAAAATGTACAAATTAATTTAGAAGGGGGATCTAATGGATGTTTGTTTTAAATTTGATGGAGGTCTAGGGAGGAAACTGGAAAAATAACGAATACTTGCAAAAATCACCCAAAGAGTTAACCATCTCCTCTTAAGACGTTCGTTCAGTTAGTTTGGCAATTTCGAGACCTTTCGCCTAATGTGTTGTCAATATTAAAACCTTTCGTGTCCTTTAGGTGTCGATTTTTTCCATGGCGAGCGATAGCGAGCCTCTAATTTTGGAAGGAACCGAAACATTTACAAATTTATCTTGAAAGGGGGTCTAGGGGGTGTTTGTTTAAGTTTGATGGAGGTCTAGCGAGGAAACTCAAAAATAAATAAATGAATAAATAAATATATAGACCAAAATCCAAGCACTACCCCCTTAATAAGCATTGTTCCTCAAAGACATAGTGTACAGTCGGCCTAATAAGTGAAGACCGGCACCAATTATGTTTTGATCAATAATTGGTATCAGCAATATTTACACATGATTTCTTCTTTTTGAGTGAGATATACCAACATGTTCCTACACATACCCACCCTATTCAACATCTGACAGATATTTGTAAGGGGTTGGGGGTTTCGTAGTCTTTGCTTTTCTGTTCTAATGTTCCTGGGGTTTGCTGTTACCCCCTCCTTATTTATTTCATGTTCATTCCATTATTGTGTTTCTTCCTTAATTAATAACGAGTGGTCCAATTTATTACTCTGGTAGCTTAATGGCCGTTGCATGCACAGAAATACAGGTGAAATGAATGCAAATTAGATAAATTAAACGGGAGAAATAAAAACGCAATATTACTTAACTATATTAAAACACTGTAAAGGAAAATACACTTTTCACTGTGATACACAAATCAATAGGATTATGAATTTAGTCAACCACGGAATATATCGGTATTATTGGCCCAATGAACTCATTCTTATCACCACCTCAAAGTTAACTAAAACTCTTCAAAGAGGTGACCCCAAGGCCACTACCCTAGTAAACACGCACTTCAGTCACTAGGTTCATAAGGCGTACAACAGCTCACAATGGGGTGAAGGTTAGCTCAAGGCTCAATAACACCAACAGCATCCTGTCTCAGTACAGCCACTAGGTCATGCCCACAGGGGTGGATGCAGGACTCTATGCACCTAGTACTTCTCCCGGGACTTCGCTTTAGCGGCTCGCTTGGTGTAGTGACTAGCGTCTCGGACTTCCACCCAGAAGGCCCGGGTTCGCGCCCACGCTCGGCGCATTAAAGATTTTTCACAAGCACCGAGTCGTTACCATCCCTCATGAGCAAAGGGATGGGGTAGTAGTACAGGACCCCAATGGAAATACGCCTAATCGGCCTTATTGAGCTATCCTTAGCTAGCTTAGCATGCGCTAGCTTTAAGAACTATTATTATTATTATTATCCTGACCTGGGACCTGGTATTAACACTACCATTAATAAAACTGACAAAATTATATATCTAATTCATATTAACATTACAAAAGTGGTCAAATGTATCAATTAAGAGACATTAACACCTTACGAGCGGCCTATGCGGTTTATTTATGTGTACCGCACAGCGGGGTGTTTTTAGCCAAAATAGGGCTGTTTACGTGATCATTTTCATGCCTAAATAAGACCCAGAACGTAAAACAAGTACCTATCCCTGAAAGGGCATAAACAGAGCTTTCGAATGACACCATAACGATCCTTGTATGATGGATAGTTTTCTTGCAATAACCGTGCAACGCGAGTGCAAAAAGCAGGTAATTCGGTACTTTCGGTACATAATTGAGTATGTAGCGAGTGAGAGAGGGAGGAGGGAGCTGAGATTTGTGTCAGTAGGTTCGCCGCGGTGGTCTGGAGCAGTCATACGCTCGCTAGTCTCCTGCCACCACTTGTCTCTCTCTCTCAGCCACATTACGTGCTGAAATTGCCACTCGAGTTATGTCGAGCGCCGCCACATAGTCCAGCTTTATTTAACTCGACTTATGTTGCTCGCCGCTAATTATGGGTTAAATGAGTATGTAAATTATTGGGTTACAGATATAATTTACTTTGTTGACCCTCAAAAATGTATAAAGAAAATGGTCCAAATAGAAAACGGAGGGTTAGGGATGCACATATAATTTACTTAGTTGACCCTCAAATATATGTAAAGACAAAATTGTCCCAAATAGAAAACGGGATGTATACACCCGACTCGCAAAGAAATGTTCGCTTACATTAAGTTACATACTGAACTCGACATACGGTATATTATTGCTGTGATAATACTACACTAACATAATGCAAGTAACATATTATTATCTTATACATAATAAGGTTGACAGGAAAAATAGTATGGAATTCGAAATCTAAATTATCAATTATCAGACGGTGTAAATAACTTCACCTTCGATCATGACAAAGAATGTTGTATAATTTCGTTATTAAGTATAAGAAATTGGGCTTAAATGGTCTTATAAATGGTCCCAAACACTTTATAATTAATTTTAACTTACCTTCTTCAGAAGGATTTATCTATACACACAACACAAAAGGAAAGGTTAAACTGAACGTCTATAGGGGAATGACACTGGCACTCTCGGCTCTAGGCTGGGGAAGCTTTGTAGGACTCGGGGTCAACGTCCTTGTGGCATATCAATAATACCATACACTTATTATATACATCAGCTTTTAAATTTACTTACAATTATAACAAGACTTTCAAAGGATAATCGAATTACTTTTATACGCTCCATACAAAATTCATGTACAAATGCTAACTATTACTTACGATATCCTAGGTAAGACCACAGGCGCCTGAGTAGATGCTCGTGCGTCTATACAGGTATCTATATATATAATATATAATAATATTATTATATATACATATAGATACCTGTATAGACGCACGAGCATCTACTCAGGCGCCTGTGGTAAGACTGTAGTCTTTAAGTTGGAGGTAGGACTAAAAAATTTCAACCTGCCAAGCAAGCCCTATCGAGGTGGGCACTTGTCGCTAAGGCCTCAGAAACAGGGTATCACTAGAAATTAGGTACAAGCAATTAGGCGAGGTGTGGCAGAGTGGTCTTGCCACTGGACTGGTAATCCAATGGACCCGGGTTCAAATCCCAATATGTCAATGGGAAGATATTATTGGGATGGAATTTGTGCTGTACCTAGTTTCAGTGCATTACCACAGCACACCAAAATGCCAAAAAAATACTCTCATTGTTTCCTGATTAAATAGCACTGTATGAATATTCCCATATTCAAAATATGCTACAGGGGGGCAATGCCTAGTGAGTTAAATGCTCAATAGGTGGCGTTCTGTGAGTGAGCGTCCGAGTCTGGGGAATGAGACGGTGAAGCGCGGAGGTGGACCAGCTTCAGAGATGGAGTTGCTTCGACATGGGGTGCTTCGCATGTCTCACTCCCTAGACTGGAATAAGACCTCACGGGCCTCACTGTGTTCAGCGGTTGACTGTGCAGGCTCTCGGCCTATGCCCGACAGGGAGTAGTTGGAATATAGAACAAAACAAAAAACAAAACAAAAATTAGGCCAAATCCCAGCAATATACTAGATTCACAAAGTTAAAGTTATGCTCTGCAATTAACTTAATACACCTGGAAGTGATTAAATGTCCAAAACAAATTAATTTAATTATAATTTCAAAGCAACATTGCTCCGATTGTGATACCCATTTTCTAAACTTAATATAACAATACCAAACAATTATTTTTAATATATAAAGCTAAAATAATGACCCTCGTACCTATAAGACATCATTAGGCCTATTTAGTTATTTCGTTTAACCATTACAATTAAATATGTCAACTGATATCTTAATCACGATAATAACATAATACCGAACATTTCAACTAATCTCAACACTGGCTGGGTCATTAATGGACTGAAAGTGAGTGAACAGTAAAAGTCTTAGTGTAATTATTGCCAAGATCAAGCCTAGTCAATTTAGACTGTGACGCTTCTGCATAGTAGCCACGTGCGGGCATGCACGCGCGTCGGCTGCCCAGCCGTTTAGAAACCGGCTGGCGGAAGCCGGCCGGCAGGCTTTTCCTTAGTATATATCCTATGACAACGTAACTAATGTCTGGGATATTCTTATGTTGTTTCACAGCTTGTAGCTGCCCTTATTCTTAACCAACGCATCTTAGTATATTTTATTCTCGATAGTTAATTGTTTCATTATAATATATAAGATGTACGTCTAGTGAGGGCGGGAGGAGACGAGCGGGAGAGAGAGACCGGCTTGGGACATTGCTTCGCTTGCCAGCTTGGGACGAGCCTGAAGCATTGCCATATGCATTTGATTGCAACGTTAGGCTTAGTTTCGACTCACGCACGGGGTAGAGGATTTTGACCCGGCAACTGTGTTGAGTATTGCCAAGCATGGGATGTATTCTGCATGCCTAGGGCGGGGTCCAGACAGATTCAAGACTCAGAGCTCACCTCACTGTCGTACCCTTCGGACCCCTTGATATCTATCCCTCTCAACCCCACTTAGAAACTTTCTCTCTTGCTTTGTATACCTTCCTTCCACTACTTCACCAATCTATTTAATTATCCCATCCCCTTGATAGACCTTATATCTATTATTGTATTAACGACGAGCTCTCAGATAACTAGATAGGATTTTGGGCCTTATGCAGAGACGTAATTGTTAATGAGACCTAGGAAGCTTTTTTGTTGTCTCATATTTGGTGGTTTCATGCTTGCTAGTGTGTTCTTGTGTCAGGTTAGCAGGGGCTAGACCGGAGGGGAGGCTTTTTGCGATCCTTTAAGTAAAGTCTGCTGGTGCGAGTCCTGTGGACCCGCACGACTTTACTAGGATACCCGTGGGAGTCTGGGGGCATTTTCTTGTCTGTGTCCCTGTGTGTCTAGTGTTGTGTTGTGTGAGGGCCCTTGCCTAGTCCACTCAGCACTGCGCTAGCACGTCTTGCTTTTGTTTTAGGGTCGCCAGGAGAGAGTCAGATACTTGGGATCTGAGTCTCTCAAGAGAGCACCCTTTCAATTAGAGTAATTTGGCGAACAGACTTGGGAACGTCCCTAGGCTAGAGCAGGTGGCTCAGCCCGGGTATCCGAAGCCTATATCCTTCCGGCTAGACCTCTGCCACCTGGCAGATTAACAGCTAGGGATTTATTATTTCTGCATGCTTGTTATTGTGCCACAGTTTACCGTTTTTGTGAGCATTGTGAGTCAGGGTGTGGCTTAGAGACTCTGTCCGAGCAGGCTTGCCTGACTAAGAGTGAGAAGCACACCTGTATGTGGTTATGTTGCGAGTTGCTGCCTTCATTTAATTATACCTATGCCATTATACACTGTATGGCCTATCACTAGTATTTATTCCTGCTTATGAGTCAAGAGTTCTCTAAATCCGTAACGTACTTTCTTTGCTAAGCATCAGATCCTACAGTAGCCGCATGCAGTTTAGAGACCCGCATCTTGTCTACCTGTACAATGTTTTGAGGACTGTATGCTTTCACCTTCTTTCTCGCAGGGGTGATAAGTTGTATTAATTAACGTAACGTTAAATGTACTTTCTTCTAGTTTGTTATTAAATTGTTTCTGCAATTTAATTCCGTTATCTATCTTTTCCTTGAAGCTTTAAGTCAACTTAATTGTGTGATCTTTTATATAGCCTGCTTGACTATCAGCAGTCTATAGTGTGTGCACCCTGTAACCGAGTCATAGGATACCTTGTTGTCCCGGCAGGACTCTTGACGGTTTAGGGTGGTTTGTTGCCTGGGTTTATAGATAAGGGTTGGATCTAGCGTTTTTCGTTGTTGCTTGTTGCCGCATACCTAGTCCAATAGAAAGAGCCCAGTGTTTATATATTCCAGGACGTAACAAGACCCCTTACATATTAATACAGCACAGAACGAGCCAAACGTAATGACAGCTGAGACATGACTTATTAGCGCCACTGTACGTATAATATGTAAGGATCCTATACGTGACATAAGCAATAGAGAACTGTACATAAGACCTTGTTCAATGTTAATACTATATGAACTCAACAAATTCCAAAAATATATGCAGTCATACATATAATAATTATTAACCCTTTCAGTATCAAGGCGCCTTTTAAAATATTCTTCTGGCTAACACAAACACTTTGATATAGCTTAAACAGAATCTCTTGCATTTAGAGCAGTAAGATTTAGCTTGGTATCCCATTTGACTCCGACCGACGTTTTCTCAAATTAAGAAAATAGTTTTCTATTTATCAGACTAGAAAGAAAGAAGTGTTCATGGTAAACTGAATAGGTTGAAATAGTTAGTAGTTGACAATTTAACCCTGTCAACATCCAATACGCATTTCTGTTTTGTTTTACGGCTATCATTAATAGATTATATTTATATTTGGAAGCATATGGAAGTCAGAGGGTTACTTGAGATAGTCTTTACCCATATTATTCCCACAGATTCTACTTAAACTATATGAAATCGTCTAATTATAGCCAGTACAAATTGTCAAAATGTGTCACAATGTTCAATGGGTTATTCTAGATTATAGATGATATTTCTTAATATTGGGATAATGGATTATTATATACGTGAATAGAAGCTAAACCCCAGCAACACAATAGTTAGATAAAATAGGACTTCAATGGCTATCAATCCTTCAGGATTATTTAGCCAGCACACTGTAAGTCAAGAATAGCGTCGGGACTGGACCCCCTTTTCGATAACTCCAGTTCCTTAATAATAATAATAATAATCTTCTGGTTACTTATATAGCGCCCGTATCTCCTCCTTCGAGGATTCACATGCGCTTGGCTTTCTTTAGTCTCCCAGAGACCATTACCCATCCCCCTTGCTCATGGGGAGATGGTAACCACCGGCTGTATCCCAGAAAAACTTTTCAATCTGAGCGGAGATTGAACGCGAGACCTTCAAGATAGGAATCAGCAACGCTATCAACTGAGCCAGCCGGACGGCTATGTTAAGTTAGTAGTAACACTTGCATTATATTTGATATTTAGGCTAACAGTAAACAACCGCTAGGAGAGTATTAGTGTAGAGGGAACCACATAGTATAAGATATTAAGTAAACACACGCACACACACACGCATATATATAATATATCTATCTATATTATTAAATCAGTTCGTGTGTCTGTCTGTCTGTGTGTTTTTAATAGACGGCAGCAGTTTTGGACCTGGGGAGCTGAAACTGTGCTTGTGGGTGTCAATTGACCTGGGTCAGGTCATAAAGGGGGCGAGGCCACGATCGGAGGTCGTTTCGAGGCCGAAATTGAAAACAAAAATAAAAAAAAGGCCGTTTGGGGTAGAATAATGCCTCCGATCGAAAAGGTGTATGGAACGAAAGTTGTTCGCAGCCCCAAAATTGGGGGTACGGGTGAGGTCAGATCCAAAATCGGAGGTCATTTAGCGGCTGAAATCGAGGTCGCCCCTTAATGAGGCACAGGGAGGTCGAGGCCGGTGATAATGGTAGTAGTATTGTGATGATTGTGGTAGTAGTGATTGATGATGGTGATTATGGTAGTAGAATTTAAACCCGGGCAACGCCGGGCACCCCTGCTAGTATATATATATATATATATATATATATATATATATATATAGATATATATAGATATATATATATACTGTATATATATACAAACACATAGAGCCACATAGACATACGTACACACTACCAAACACACACACACATACACACGCTGACACACAAACACAATTGAAGGTTTCTTAAGCATTTGTCTGCCTATAACTTTTCATATCTCCAGTGTGGCTTCCTTATGCGACGGCGCGCTCTACTGGTGATCCCCTTTCCTACCTTACTAACTTTTGGCCATCCTCCTTTCGGGACTTCCGTGAGACCTTTTCTATTGCTCTAGAGGTCTAACTCTACTGATTTTCCTAAATGTTCTGACTATCTAAACTCTATATTGGAACACATCCATCAACCTCCCCTTAGGAGGTTTCAATGTTCACCACCACCAAATGCACCCCTCTAATTTCCCTGACCAGCCTGGTGAACAAGCCTACATCTTTTCTGTCCTAAATGACCTGGAGCAGTTAGTCCAGCACCCTACTTGTATTCCTTCTTGGATATCTGCCCAACATCCTTGATATATTTCTAACCTATAATTCTTTTGCTGACCCTGTAAATCTTTTCTCTCCACTGGGCTCCTCCGATCATTTCCTTATTTCTGTTACTTGTCCTATCTCTCCAGTATGGCCATCTGATCCTCCCAGCTGGCGGTGCTTGTGGCACTTTGGCGCTGCCACCTGGGAGGCTCTTCATCAGTACTTATTTGATTTCCCAGGACCCTCGGAGTGTGCTGAGCGCATTACCGAGGTAATCTTCTCGGCCATGGAAGCAAAAATTCCATTTTCTCTCTCTCAGTCTAATGCGAAACAATCATCATTTACTCACGCTTGTTCTACTGCTGTCTGCAATAAGGAGGCAGCATTCAAACGATATTGTCACCTTCAAACTCAAGAACCTCATACTTGTTATGTTTGTCCCCGGAATCAAACCAGATCTGTTCTCTGGCTCAACAAAATCTCTTTTATCAATAATACATTGTCTGAACTTTCCAACTCTAGCTCTTCCCAAGCTTTCTGGCTGGCTGGTGGTGCACAGAATATGGGCAACATCTGTGTGTGCAATACCACTTTACTTATGCAGAGTTGATCAAATTTAACAAACATATAGTATAATGGTATACATATTCTTGAATACTATAGGTCCAGGTAAAATGATGTACATACAACATAAGCTAACTTATTGTGTAGTTTGGTCACCTCCTCACTAAGACGGCAACAGTTGTCATCTAAACTGTTTGGAATAAATGGAATAAATGGTTTTCCCCTTCCAATATAGGTGTTTTCCTTCTACTTAGGAAACTGTGTATCTACATACTGTATATTTGTGTAATCATATTAAATTTAACATCAGACTTAAGGAACCCCCCCTGGGGGTTAGGGAATAGAATATGCCCCACGTGCCTTCTGCGTGTCGTAAGAGGCGACTAAAGAGGTTGGGTCGGTGGGCTTGCGACCCCCACCCGGAAAAAATATCTAAGCAAAAAAAAACGAACGAACAGCCTCGGATGCGGACGGAACCAACGTTGACGAACCACGACCGACTAAGGACATGCCTTCGGACATTCTGAGAATGGCTACGTGGAATGTTAGTGGCATGAATGATGGCACAAAAGAGAGAGAGGTTCTGGAAGTGTTAGTGAATGCCAGGCTGGATGTATGTGGAATGACAGAGACCAAATGGAAAGGTTCAGATGTGAGAGAGTGGGAGTGTGGAATGGGTGTGTGTGCTGGAGTGAGTGAAGGAACAGCGAGAGAAGGTGCATGTTTGTTTGTAAGTAGCAAATGGAAGGAATGTGTAAGAGAGTATGGGTCTGTGGGTTCAAGGATTGTGTGGGTGAGAATGAAAGTAGGAATACAAACGTGGGTGATTGTATGCGTGTATGCCCCGACAGAGGATATACTTGAAAGAAAGAAAGAGGAGTTCTGGATGAATGTGGAGGCGTGCCTGGAGAAGTTTGACAAGAACGAAAGAATATTTCTGATTGGGGATATGAATGGTAAGGTGGGTGATAGGAAAGTTGAGGGAGTGGTGGGAGGGTGGGGGGTACCATCAGAGGTGAATGGGAATGGTAGTGCACTTGTGGACGTACGTGTGGGGAGGAGGCTGTGGATAGCCAACACCTTCTTCCGACACAGAATGATCCACAGGTACACATGGAAACGGATGTTGACGATGAAGGATAAGACAGTGGTGGAACGAAAGTCATTGATTGATTATGTATGTGTGGATGAACGAATGAAGAAATCTGTGATGGATGCTAGGGTGTATAGGGGTATTGGAGGGGGTCTGTCTGATCATTATGTAGTGGTAGCTAAGGTTAGGATACAAAAGAAGTGGGTGAGGAGAGCGGGAGGGAGGCGAGAGGAGGGTGGAATGGTGAGGAGGGTGGAGAGGTTGCAGGAGGAGGAAGTCAGGGAGGAGTACAGGAGAGCAGTGGAAAGACGACTAGGTGGGTTCGACCTGGAAGTTATGGAGGAAGTGGAGGAGATGAGCAAGGTGTTTAAGGATGAGATCTGTGCAGCATGTGAGGAGGTGTGTGGAGTGAGGAGAAGAGGGAGGGGAGTGAAAGGTACAGCATGGTGGACAGAAGAGGTAAGAATAGCTGTGGAAGAAAAGAAGAAAGCATATAGAGAGTGGTTGGGTAGTAGAGGGAATGAAGATTCCGAGAGACAGAAACGAGCGAGGTATGTGGAGAGTAAGAGGGTGGTGAAGAGAGTAGTGAAGGAAAGTAAGAGAAGAGTAGATGAGGAATTTGGAAGGAATCTGAGTGTAAAATGGAGGGAGAGTAAGAAACTGTTCTGGAAAGAAGTCAAGAAAGTTAGGGAAGGTAGCAAGGGAAACAGTAAGGGTGTGAAAGATAAGAATGGGATAATGCTAGCCGAGAAGCAAGAGAGAGTCGAAAGATGGAGGGAGTACTTCAGTGAGTTGCTAAATGAAAGGAATGAAGAGCCAGCAAACATAGCTGGATATGGTATGGGAGGGAGAAGAAGAGAAGTAGTGGAGGAGGAGGTGGGGATCAGGAGGTCAGAAGTGTGGGAAGCCATGAAAAGAGTGAAGTTGGGGAAAGCACCAGGAACAGATGGAGTGTGTGGGGAAATGTTGAGGTATGGTGGTGAGATAGTGATAGAATGGGTATGGAAAATGTGCAAACTAGCATGGGAGAAGGGGAGTGCACCCGATGACTGGAAGACTGGCATAATAGTCCCCCTATATAAGGGCAAAGGGGAAAGAGGAGTGTGTGGTAACCACCGAGGAATATGTCTTCTAAGCGTAGTAGGGAAGGTATACAGTAGGGTAGTGATTGAGAGAGTGAGAGTGAGAACGGAGAAATGGATAGGCGACGAGCAGGGAGGTTTTAGGAAGGGAAGAGGATGTGTAGATCAGATTTTTACCCTGAATTGTGTTGTGGAGAAGTATCTGGAGAAGAAACAAAAGGTGTATGTTGCCTTTATGGACTTGGAGAAGGCCTATGACAGAGTGGATAGAGAAGGTTTGTGGAAAGTACTTAGAATATACGGAGTAGAGGGCAAGTTGCTGAAAGCAGTGAAGAGCATGTATGAGGGTGCAAAGGCGGCAGTACGTGTGGAGAGTGAGCAGAGCGAGTTCTTTGACCTGAATGTTGGTTTGAAACAGGGGTGTGTGATGTCCCCGTGGTTGTTTACTGTATATATGGATGGAGTTATGAAAGAAATACTATCAAGAGCAGTGGATGTTGGTGTATCGCTGAAAAGGGAGGGAATTGAGTGGAAGCTACCTATACTGCTGTTTGCGGATGATACAGTTCTGATGAGTGATAATGAATGGGAGTTGCAGGGTCTGGTAAATGAGTTTGGAACAGTGTGCGAAAAACGGAATTTGAAGGTAAATACGGGGAAGAGCAAGGTTATGGTCTTCGAAAGGGGTGAAGTCACAGAGTGTGAGGTGAAGCTGAACGGTCAGGCTATGGAGATCGTCAACTCTTTTAAGTATCTGGGCAGTGTGTTGAGTAAAGATGGGACTATGGATGAAGAGGTGCGGGAGAGGGTACAACAGGGGAAGAGGGTTGTAGGAACGCTAAAAGCAGTAACAAGAAATAGGGTGGTCAGTATGGAAGTGAAGAAGTCCTTGCATGACAGTGTGGTAATCCCGACACTGACTTACGGAAGCGAAGCATGGACGTTGGTTGAGAGACTCAGACCAAGAGTGAGAGCAGTGGAAATGAATTACTTAAGGAGTGCGTGCGGAGTTACATGGAGGGATAGACAGACTAATGAGGAAGTAAGAAGGAGGTGTGGTGTGGAGGTAGATGTGCTGGAAAGTGTGAAAAGGAACAACTTGAGATGGTTCGGCCATATGGAACGTATGGAAAGCGAGAGAATGACTAAGAGGGTGTACGAGAGCGAGGTGGAGGGACAGAGGGGGAGAGGTAGACCGAATATGAGGTGGAAGGATGGAGTGAGGAACTACATGAACGAAGGCGGTGCTGGTTGGGGGGAGGGGCGTCGACTGACTGGGGACAGAGGTGCATGGGGGCGGTTCGTTCGTGGCCACCCCTTCGGGGATCACGGCGTCAGGCAATAGATAGATAGATAGACTTAAGGAATTACTTTGAGTAATAATTAATTAGATTATGCCAATTTTAAGCAAAAACTCGCAAAAGAGAGCGTCAAAGTGATAAAGCTTCCTAGGAAAATGTTTCAACTACTAATATTTCCCCGTTAGTTTCTGCTATAACTGAGTTGATTTATTGAACACTATATATCAGATGTTTACATGTTTAGAGGAAAAATATCAGGTTCTGAAAAATACGAGCATGATCACTTTGTCTATAATACGAGCATGATCACTTTGTCTATAATACGAGCATGATCACTTTGTCTATAATACGAGCATGATCACTTTGTCTATAATACGAGCATGATCACTTTGTCTATAATACGAGCATGATCACTTTCTATACCGGTAATATGAGCATGATCACTTTGTCTATAATACGAGCATGATCACTTTGTCTATAATACGAGCATGATCACTTTGTCTATAATACGAGCATGATAACTTTGTCTATAATACGAGCATGATCACTTTGTCTATAATACGAGCATGATCACTTTGTCTATAATACGAGCATGATAACTTTGTCTATAATACGAGCATGATCACTTTGTCTATAATACGAGCATGATCACATTGTCTATAATACGAGCATGATCACTTTCTATACCGGTAATACGAGCATGATCACATTGTCTATAATACGAGCATGATCACATTGTCTATAATATTGTAAACATTTAAACATTTTACCCGTCTCTCGCTATACATATATATATATATATATATATATATATATATATATATATATATACTGTATACATAATATGTACATATATATAAATATATAATTGTATAAACATATATGTGTAGAGTATATATTTATATATATATATATATATATATATATATATATATATATATATATATATATATATAGAATATATCACAAATACACGTGAACCACCAAATGTTTCTAATCTCTCAGTGCGGATCGAACCGTCAACCATCAGGACGATAGCCGACGCTTTAATCAACTACACCACGGCAGAGACTGTCGTGGTGTAGTTGATAGTATTAGTAGTAGTAGTAGTAGTAGTACGGCAGAGACTGCCGTGGTGTAGTTGATTAAAGCGTCGGCTATTGTCCTGATGGTCGACGGTTCGATCCCCACTGAGAGATTAGAAATATATATATATATATATATATATATATATATATATATATATATATATATATATATATATATATATATATATATATATATATATATATATATATATATATACTAGGAGGGGTACCCGGCGTTTCCCGGGTTTAAATCTAATAATAAAACAGTACCACCATAATCACCATCACTACTACCACCACTCCTACTACCATAATCATCGTCATCAATCACTACTACCACAATCATCACAATACTACTACTACCATAATCACCATCATCAATCACTACTACCACAATCATCACAATACTACTACTACCATAATCACCATCATCATCAATCACTACTACCACAATCATCACAATACTACTACTACCATAATCACCATCATCAATCACTACTACCACAATCATCACAATACTACTACTACCATAATCACCATCATCAATCACTACTACCACAATCATCACAATACTACTACTACCATAATCACCATCATCAATCACTACTACCACAATCATCACAATACTACTACTACCATAATCACCATCACTACTACCACCACTCCTACTACCATAATCACCATCATCAATCACTACTACCACAATCATCACAATACTACTACTACCATAATCACCATCACTACTACCACCACTACTACTACCATAATCATCGTCATCAATCACTACTACCACAATCATCACAATACTACTACTACCATAATCACCATCATCAATCACTACTACCACAATCATCACAATACTACTACTACCATAACCATCACTACTCACCAACCATAATCATCATCAATCACTACTACCACAATCATCACAATACTACTACTACCATAATCACCATCACTACTACCACCACTCCTACTACCATAATCACCATCATCAATCACTACTACCACAATCACCACAATACTACTACTACCATAATCACCATCACTACTACCACCACTCCTACTACCATAATCACCATCATCAATCACTACTACCACAATCATCATAATACTACTACTACCATAATTACCGGCCTCGACCTCCCTGTGCCTCAGTAAACGGCGACCTCGATTTCGGCCGCTAAATGACCTCCGATTTTGGATCTGACCTCATCCGTACCCCCATTTTGAGAGGCTGCGAACAACTTTCGTTACATACACCTTTTCGATCGGAGGCCTCCTTCTGCCCCAAACGGCAATTTTTTTCATTTGTTTGTTTGCAATTTCGGCCTCGAAATGACCTCCGATCGTCGCCTCGCCCCCTCTATGACCTGACCCAGGTCAATTGACACCCACATGCAAAGTTTCAGCTCCCCAGGTCCAAAACTGCGGCCGCCTATTAAGAACACACAGACAAACAGACACACGAACTGATTTAATAATATAGATATATATATATACTAGCAGGGGTACCCGGCGTTCCCCGGGTATGAAAGACAAACAGAAACACAAACTGATTTAATAATATAGATACTGTACCACCATAATCACCATCACTACTACCACCACTACTACTACCATAATCACCATCATCAATCACTACTACCACAATAATCACAATACTACTACTACCATAATCACCGGCCTCGACCTCCCTGTGCCTCATTAAACGGCGACCTCAGGTGTACCCTGCGTTGCCCGGGTAATCACCATAATCACCATTACTACTACCACCACTACTACTACCATAATCACCATCATCAATCACTACTACCACAATAATCACAATACTACTACTACCATAATCACCGGCCTCGACCTCCCTGTGCCTCATTAAACGGCGACCTCGATTTCGGCTGCTAAATTACCTCCGATTTTGGATATGACCTCATCCGTACCCCCATTTTAGGGGGCTGTGAACAACTTTCGTTCCATACACCTTTTCGATCGGAGGCGTCCTTCTGCCCCCAACGGCCATTTTTCCGATTTCGCACCCATTTTCTCCGGCCCTTTCATCCTGGGGAATTCTAGTTTTTTTACTAAAACCTGCCTAGGGACCCTGCCTACTATGCATACCAAGTATGAACGCTCTGGCTTAAAAAATGTGGCCATGCATAAAGAACAGACATATTATATAGATATATACAGTACTGTATATATATACATACAGTATATATATATACAGTATATATATATATATATATATATATATACACATATATATACAGTATATATATATATATATATATACACATATATATAGATAGATAGATAGATAGGTATAAACACACACACACACACACACACACACACACACACACACACACACACACACACACACACACACACACACTAAGCTGCTACCCACCCCCAGCCCCCCAACATTTGCTAAGGCAGGAAAAAGTTAATATATTATGGTTGATAATTTTCAGCCCTAGTTATAGTGGGTCAAAGTGGGAGGGGGAGGGGGGGGGGGTCTAGGGGGAAGGGAGGGGAGGGGATATAGTGGCTTAAAGTTGAGGTGTGGGTGTTGGTGTGTGTGTGTGTGGGTGTTGGTGTGTGTATGTGTGTGTGTGTGTGTGTGTGTGTGGGTGTTGGTGTGTATGTGTGTGTGTGGGTGTGAGTATGTGTGGGTGTGTGTATGTGTTGGTGTGAGTATGTGTGGGTAGGTGTATGTGTGGGTGTTGGTGTGTGTGTGTGTGTGGGTGGGTGTTGGTGTGAACATGTGTGTGTGTGGGTGTTGGTGTGAGTATGTGGGTGTGTGGGTTATTGTGTGAGTGGGTATGTTGGTGTGAGTATGTGTGTGTGTGGGTGTATGTGTGTGTGTATGTGTGTGTGTGTGTGTGTGTGTGTGGGTGTTGGTGTGTGTATGTGTGTGTGTGGGTGTTGGTGTGTGTGTGTGTGGGTGTTGGTGTGTGTATGTGTGTGGGTGTTGGTGTGTATGTGTGTTTATGTGTGTGTGTGTGCGTTAACGTCTTCTGTACCGGCAACATGTTATTTACTATATTCTGGCTACTATGGGACGATTTTATTCAGTTTAAAAGGACCTCCAGTAATTAACAGGTTTCTAACTCTCTCACCTAACCCATTTTTACTACCATAGATCCTTCTTAAACTGCACAAAATAGTCTATATATAGTTAGAATAAAATTAAAAGATGTTTTCGGTACAGAAGGGGTTAAGCAGTATCTGTGTGTGTATGTGTAGGTGTGTTAGTGTTAATGTTTTCCCTCTATTGTATAATTGTGAGTGTATGATTTATGGCACCTTAGGCATTGAGAGTATTAAGCAGGTGTCACACGAGCGCTTTTTCCGTCAATTTTCCATGAGCAAGTTAGTTTGTTCTCATTATATTTCGGGATTTTTCGCACTGGTATCGGTAACTAAACTGAAGGTAGATTATGTTAGGCGGCCGAATTATGATACAGTGTAATTTGTTAAGCTTCCAGACCATAATTGCCCGTAAAAATTGCTCGAAAAAGGGCTCGTGTGACTCCGGCTTTAGTGAGGAGAAGCGTAGGAGTGTAGGCTATGGACATGTGGAAAGGATGGATGAGAATAATTGGGTTAAGGGGAGGCAGACCGTTTGTTTGGTTTATTGTTTCATTTATTCATATATTTTTTTTAGTTTCCTCCCTAGACCTCCATCAAGCTTAGAAAATCACCCCTTAGACCCCCTTTCAAGATAAATTTGTAAATTTTTCGGTAGAAAAATATCCCGGCCGAAGGCCGATTCCTCTTAAAATTGTAGGCTCGCTATCGCTCGCCAGGAAAAAATTGACACCTAAATTGCACGAAAGGCCTTAAAATTGACAACGAAATGGGGCGAAAGGTGTTAAAATCGTCAAACTAATGGGCCGAATGTCTTATAATCTCAAAACTAGTGGGGCTAAACATTAGGGAAAAGGGGGTCCAGAAAAACGGACTTCCTCCCCTTAAAAAAAGCCAATCTATGAACGTGGAGGGAATCGTAAGGAGAGGTAGACCAAGAAAGACGTGGGATCAGGTGGTACAGTCGGACACCATAGTTTCCAGCCCAGTCATACACATTCCTGAACGTTACATATTTCTAACTATGGAAGTATATCACTGGAAACAAATTTATGAATGTAATTTTCTATAAATCAACTACAAAACTGTATATATTATTTATTGATAAGCAAGTTCTATCCAAAAATCAATCCAGACAGTTATAATTGCATAAAGAAAAACATAGAGGGTCCACCAATTGTTATGAGTGGGCTAGAGACTATGGTATCCGACTGTACAACTGATCTGGCAGCTTGAGGACTGACCAAAAGGGACGGCCAAGACCGGACTGCCTGGAATGCCGCCCTTGGGTGAACAAAGAGACCGACCTACTCATGTGTAGATCATAGTTTTTAACCCCTTCATTACCGGGGACGTCTTTTTCATTTTATTCCAGCTATATTAAGACTATTTAAGCAGTTTAGGAAGGATCTGTGGTAGTAAAAATGATTAAGGGGGATAGTTGGAAGCCTGTTCATTGCTGGAGCCTCTTTTAAGACTGAATACAATCGGCTAATAGGCTAGTAGTGAGAATAAAGTTAAAATGACGTCGCCGGTACAGAAGGGGGTAAAATTCATTTTTTTCTGGACCACCTTGTCCGTCATAGTAGTGTTGAGATTTTAAGACGTTTGTTCCGTTATTTGTTTCGATTTTGAGACATTCGCCTCATTTTTTTTTTTTTTTTTTGGTCAATATTAAAACCTTTCATGCCCTTTAGGTGTCGATTTTTCCCTGGTGTGCGAAAGCGAGCCTCTAATTTTAGAAGGAACCGGCCATGGGCCGGGTAATTTTTCTACCGAAAAATGTACAAATTTATCTTGCAAGGGGATCTAGGGGGTGTTTGTCCAAGCTTGATGGAGGTCTAGCTAGGAAACTCAAAAATATATTAATAAGTATATACAGTACATATATATATATATATATATATATATATATATATATATATATATATATATATATATATATATATATAGAGAGAGAGAGAGAGAGAGAGAGAGAGAGAGAGACCAAAAACCAAGCACTACCTCCTCAATGTATTGTAACTATGTAAGTATGTATGTATGTATGTATGTATGTATGTATCTATGTATGTATGTATGTATGTATGTATGTATGTATGTATGTATGTAAGTTCAGCTCTATGCATATGTGTTAGAGAAGTATTGTGAACATGGTTTGTTAGGCTGGGGATGCTTTAACCCTTTGAAGATCAGGACGCGTTTGACCAGTTCCTTCTGGCTCTATTTTGACGACTTTATACAGCTTAGGAGCGACCTCTAGCAATCAGAGGGGTAAAGTCAATCTCCGTTACCCTATGACTCCCACAGATCCCTACTTTACTATATACCCGTAACTCCCACAGATCCCTACTTTACTATATACCCGTTACCCTATGACTCCCACAGATCCCTACTTTACTATATACCCGTTACCCTATGACTCCCACAGATCCCTACTTTACTATATACCCGTTACCCTATGACTCCCACAGATCCCTACTTTACTATATACCCGTTACCCTATGACTCCCACAGATCCCTACTTTACTATATACCCGTTACCCTATGACTCCCACAGATCCCTACTTTACTATATACCCGTTAACCCCTTCTGTACTGGTGATGTACTTTACTATATACCCGTTAACCCCTTCTGTACTGGTGATGTACTTTACTATATACCCGTTAACCCCTTCTGTACTGGTGATGTACTTTACTTATATACCCGTTAACCCCGTCTGTACTGGTGATGTACTTTACTTATATACCCGTTAACCCCTTCTGTACTGGTGATGTACTTTACTTATATACCCGTTAACCCCTTCTGTACTGGTGATGTACTTTACTATATACCCGTTAACCCCTTCTGTACTGGTGATGTACTTTACTTATATACCCGTTAACCCCTTCTGTACTGGTGATGTACTTTACTTATATACCCGTTAACCCCTTCTGTACTGGTGATGTACTTTACTATATACCCGTTAACCCCTTCTGTACTGGTGATGTACTTTACTTATATACCCGTTAACCCCTTCTGTACTGGTGATGTACTTTACTATATACCCGTTAACCCCTTCTGTACTGGTGATGTACTTTACTTATATACCCGTTAACCCCTTCTGTACTGGTGATGTACTTTACTTATATACCCGTTAACCCCTTCTGTACTGGTGATGTACTTTACTTATATACCCGTTAACCCCTTCTGTACTGGTGATGTACTTTACTATATACCCGTTAACCCCTTCTGTACTGGTGATGTACTTTACTTATATACCCGTTAACCCCTTCTGTACTGGTGATGTACTTTACTTATATACCCGTTAACCCCTTCTGTACTGGTGATGTACTTTACTTATATACCCGTTAACCCCTTCTGTACTGGTGATGTACTTTACTTATATACCCGTTAACCCCTTCTGTACTGGTGATGTACTTTACTTATATACCCGTTAACCCCTTCTGTACTGGTGATGTACTTTACTTATATACCCGTTAACCCCTTCTGTACTGGTGATGTACTTTACTATATACCCGTTAACCCCTTCTGTACTGGTGATGTACTTTACTTATATACCCGTTAACCCCTTCTGTACCGGTGATGTACTGTGGCTTCTGTTAACCCCTTCTGTACCGGTGATGTACTTTACTTATATACCCGTTAACCCCTTCTGTACTGGTGATGTACTTTACTTATATACCCGTTAACCCCTTCTGTACTGGTGATGTACTTTACTTATATACCCGTTAACCCCTTCTGTACTGGTGATGTACTTTACTTATATACCCGTTAACCCCTTCTGTACTGGTGATGTACTTTACTTATATACCCGTTAACCCCTTCTGTACTGGTGATGTACTTTACTTATATACCCGTTAACCCCTTCTGTACTGGTGATGTACTTTACTTATATACCCGTTAACCCCTTCTGTACTGGTGATGTACTTTACTTATATACCCGTTAACCCCTTCTGTACTGGTGATGTACTTTACTTATATACCCGTTAACCCCTTCTGTACTGGTGATGTACTTTACTTATATACCCGTTAACCCCTTCTGTGATGTACTTTACTATATACCCGTTAACCCCTTCTGTACTGGTGATGTACTTTACTTATATACCCGTTAACCCCTTCTGTGATGTACTTTACTATATACCCGTTAACCCCTTCTGTACTGGTGATGTACTTTACTTATATACCCGTTAACCCCTTCTGTACTGGTGATGTACTTTACTTATATACCCGTTAACCCCTTCTGTACTGGTGATGTACTTTACTTATATACCCGTTAACCCCTTCTGTACTGGTGATGTACTTTGCATTATATTCGGGCAACTATTAGACGATGTTGTACAGCTTATGAAGGACGTCTACTGATTCAAAGGCCACATACTATCTCAATTAATCCTTTTAGTTTCCATATATCCTTCCTAAGCTTCATAAAATCACATAAATGTAGCTATAATAAAATATAAATAACGTCGCCGGTACAGAAGGGGTTAAGTACCAGTTATATTTTTGTCTTTTTATACTGGCTAATAATAGACGATTTTATTCAGTTTTCGAAAAGCCTCCAGCAATTAACAGGTTTCGAACTATCTTAATTAACCCTTTTTATCACCATATTACAGATCTTTCGCAAGCTGCACAAAATCGCCTAGATTGAGCGACAATAAAAATATAAGACGTCACGGTACAGAAAGGGTTAAAATCGTCTCTTAGTAGCCCAAACATACTGCCAGAACGCACCCTGATCCTCAAGGGGTTAATGTTGTGGCTAGTGAGTAAGGTTAATACTGCCAGAACGCACCCTGATCCTCAAGGGGTTAATGTTGTGGCTAGTGAGTAAGGGTAATACTGCCAGAACGCACCCTGATCCTCAAGGGGTTAATGTTGTGGCTAGTGAGTAAGGGTAATACTGCCAGAACGCACCCTGATCCTCAAGGGGTTAATGTTGTGGCTAGTGAGTAAGGGTAATACTGCCAGAACGCACCCTGATCCTCAAGGGGTTAATGTTGTGGCTAGTGAGTAAGGGTAATACTGCCAGAACGCACCCTGATCCTCAAGGGGTTAATGTTGTGGCTAGTGAGTAAGGGTAATACTGCCAGAACGCACCCTGATCCTCAAGGGGTTAATGTTGTGGCTAGTGAGTAAGGGTAATACTGCCAGAACGCACCCTGATCCTCAAGGGGTTAATGTTGTGGCTAGTGAGTAAGGGTAATACTGCCAGAATGCACCCTGATCCTCAAGGGGTTAATGTTGTGGCTAGTGAGTAAGGGTAATACTGCCAGAACGCACCCTGATCCTCAAGGGGTTAATGTTGTGGCTAGTGAGTAAGGGTAATACTGCCAGAACGCACCCTGGTCCTCAAGGGGTTAATGTTATGGCTAGTGAGTAAGGGTAATACTGCCAGAACGCACCCTGATCCTCAAGGGGTTAATGTTATGGCTAGTGAGTAAGGGTAATACTGCCAGAACGCACCCTGATCCTCAAGGGGTTAATGTTGTGGCTAGTGAGTAAGGGTAATACTGCCAGAACGCACCCTGATCCTCAAGGGGTTAATGTTATGGCTAGTGAGTAAGGGTAATCCCCCACTGTAAACAATGGTTGGAAGTAATACACTATAATATAGGTACACATGTTAAGGGGGGAGGGGCCTATTTATAGGTACACATGTTAAGGGGGGAGGGGCCTATTTATAGGTACACATGTTAAGGGGGGAGGAGCGTATTTATTTCATCATTTATATATATTTTCATCATTGTTTTACCTTCCTTCTTAGACCTCCATTGAGCTTTAAACATACACCACCCCAAGATAAATTAGTCCACTTTTCGATAGAAAAATGGCCCGGCCGAAGGCCGGTTCCTCTTAAATTACAGGCTAGCTATCGCTCGCCAGGAAAATATCGATACCTAAATGACACGAAAAGTCTTAATAATGACATATACATAAGGCGAAAGGTCTAAACATCGCTAAACTAATGTAAGTGTAATCCCCCACTGTAAACATTCGGTGTAATTGATTATAAAACATTACAGGTACACATAGTAAAAGTAGTATTTCGATACATTTCTGACAATCATTCACTCGTGTGCCTTTCTTAATGGGGCAAAATGTTCCCAACATTCATAAATGTATTTCAAAAGCCTAAAACCACTCTTCCAATTATAGCATAACATTATTACTGAGATCTTTTCTGTGGATACTAGTTTCACCGCAGCCTCGGGGTTCTATATTTGCACACACAGTTTTTACAGTGTACAGTTGTAGCTAGGTACAGATACGTTCGAGTTTAGATAGATAGATAGATATATAGATAGATAGACAGACAGTCAGACAGACAGATAGATTGATAGATAGATAACACTAGATAGACCAAAACACCAAACACCTCCAATGAAATTAATGAGAGCATATAATTATGTGATCAACAAGGATTCGAACCCGGGTTATCACACACATATTTTTAGACACCTTAACCATTACATCACCAAGACGGTTAAGATAGATAGATCGATATATGTGTGTGTGTGTGTTACTTGGGAGTATGAGGTTTATCTACTTCAATAGTTATTGATTAACCCTTTCAAGCTCCTATACGCATTTCTGTTTTGTTTCCTGGTAATTATTAGACGATTGTATTCAGATTAGGAAGGGTATATGGCAGTCAGAGGGTTGATTGAGATAGTCTGTACCCTTTCAATACCCACGGATATCCTTCCTAAGCTGCATAAAATCGTTTAATGATAGCCAAAATAAAGTGCTAAAACGCGTCAGAGCTTCAAGGGGTTAACTAACCATGGACAATCAATCATAACATACCAGGGACGTACATAATTATAGAAAAGTGAGTTCCCAGAATATTGACTTCCGTATACTGTGTAATGATGAGAATAGTATTAAGGGGGATGGGCCGGTTTTCTGGACCACTTTCTCCCTCATGTTTAGCCCCATTAGTTTTCAGATGTTAAGATGTTTGCCCCATTAGTTAGTTGATTTTAAGACCTTTCGCCCCATTTCTTCGTCAATATTTAGACCTTTCGTGCTATTTAGGTGTCGATGTTTTCCCTGGCGAACGATAGTGAGCCTGTAATGTTGGAAGAACCGGCCTTTGGCCGGGAAATGTTTCTACCGAAAAATGTACAAATTAATCTAGAAGGGGGATCTAATGGATGTTTTTTTTAAATTTGATGGAGGTTAAGGGAGGAAACTAGAAAAATAGTGAATACATGCAAAATTCGCCAAAAATGATCTCCCCTTAAGACTATATTAGCCACTGTCCACCTGGTAGAAGAGATGTTTCCACATAAAATTGTATTAGGATAATAAAAACCATATATTAGGAATTAGAAGTTTATTCCCACTGGATCACCCACACACATTTAAAGGGTCTAATAAAGAAGGAATAATGGGGATGCAATGATAAACATTCTTAACCAATACAGTACCAGGGCCGACCTTTTCATTATATTCTGGCAACTATATAAGACGATTCTATTAAGTTTAGGAAAGACCTCTAACCATGAAAAGACTACAAACTATTTCAATTATTACTTTTAGCTACCACAGATCCTTCCAAAGCTGAACAAAATCGTCTAATAGCAGCCAAAATAAATTGAAAGGGACGCCACTGGTACTGGACGGGCTAACCAGTACAGTACCAGGGCCGACCTATTCTTTCATGCTGGCTGCTATTAGATGATTTTATTCAGCTTTGGAAGGATCTGTGGTAGCTAAAAGTATTAATTGAGATAGTTTGTAGTTTTTTCATGGTTAGAGGTCTTTCCTAAACTTAATAGAATCGTCTTATGCTGGGATCACACATTCCCGTATATTGCTCCCGACAGCTCCCGTCAGGCGTAATCGCCAATTTTTTGTTCTGTCGGGCGTAGTCCGGCCGTGTACGCCCGTATCACCACGATTATTGCATTTTCCCGACAGACGTACCGTGACGGGGCCATTGTTACGTCAGTCGTAATGTAGTCGTAATGAACTACATACGTGTTTGCGACTTGCGTAAGCATGGCCCCGTTAGTCCGCATGGGCTGCCCGATTTGCGGAAACACAGGCCACGTCCATGCCACGCCCCCACCAGTCCTGCGTAGCTTAGGCCGTATGTCTTGGGACTTTTTAGGACTTACCTCGACCGTTTCCGGACAATCGTTGGCACACCCCGTATGTCCAAACACAGACAAAGACAGTCTTTGTCAACCACATAGGTCTGGCTTGGAATCTGGGAACTACAAAAGGGCAGGAATGGCTGCCTTCTCCACCCAAACATGTTCAATGTGTTCCTTCTGCTTGTGCCTGGGATCACCCTTATCATATAGATAAGGCACCTCGAACTCCAGCCACTCTCCCAGCATTCACTCCGTCTGCTCCGGCAGGATAATGTTGGTGCTCTTCCGGCGGCGTTTTGCCGGTTGTTGTTGCTGTTCGCCGCCGGAAGGTGCAACGGCATGGTCGTCCGCCTCGTTGTCGTTGTCATCACTGTCCACCTCATCCTCGACGACATCCTTCATGACCTCTGCACTCTCGCCGACATTGATCACAATTTCATCGGGGTCAGCCGAGGTGGACGAGGTGGCAGGAAGAGAAGTGGCAGGCGGAGAGGAGACAGCCGGATAGGTGGCAGGCGGAGAGGTGGCAGGCGTCGAGGGGGCAGGCGGAGAGGTGGCAGGCGGAGAGGGGGCAGGCGGAGAGGTAGCAGGCGGAGAGGGGGCAGGGGAAGTCTTCCACGCCTTCTTCATGTTCCTCTTCAGTATGGTGACGGACGGCAGGGCAGGTGAAGCGTGCAGAAGGTGTCAGGGTGGTAAGGTGGCAGGGTTGGCTGGAGGTGGTGGTGTGGTGAGAGGTGTGACGACAATGCGTCCCGCCGGTCCTTATACACCCCCCCCGTACAACGTTGCCGCGTCTTCCCGCCAACCCGCAGTGCGGCGCTGTTGCCAGATGCGCCTGGACGAACGTAAACTTTCCCGTTTCACGGGAATTTTTTACGATTGACGGGAGCCGCTTACGTCTGACGGCAGAGTGTTTTACGTCTGACGGGGCTGCTCCCGTCAGACGGCCGTGATGGCCCGGACGGTCGGAAAATTTCCAGACTTTTGACATACGGGAGCGCGAGCCACGACCGTGATTTGCATTTCAAAAGATACGGCGCAGCATAGCCCGCGCCCAGCACCTCCCCGACCCGCGTGGCTACTCCCGTCAGACTGTACCAACCCCCCAGACTGTACACAATTTCACTTAAGTTTTGCGTAATATGCCCTTACATTTTATGTAATTGGTTGCCAACTACCAATAAACCTTCGTACGGGAGCAGTCGGGAGTATATACGGGAATGTGTGATCCCAGCATTATATAGTTGCCAGCATTGTATTCAATTTACGAAGAGCCTCCAGCAATGAAGAAGCTTCGAAGTATCTGAATGAACCCTTTTTACTACCATACATCTTTCTTAAGCTGCACAAAATATTCTACATATAACTAGAATACAATAACAAATACTCTACATATAACTAGAATAAAATAACAAATACTTCACTGGTGCAGAAAGGGATAAGGATCACACACACACACACACTCACACAGAGAGAGAGCGAGAGAGAGAGAGAGAGAGAGAGATGGGGGGGGGGGAGTTTAGAGAGCGCGTGTGTGTGTGTGTATATACAGTGCGTGTGTGTGTCAGTAGTTGGGTAAGAATTATAGGGTATAACTGTCATAACACTCTAATATATTTCCAGCAGTTTAGGCGGGCTCTCTCAGCAAATGTTAAAGCACATATTTTGGCACAAATACTGTATATATTGGTGATGATATATTATTGTCGTGCTTTTATTGCGGCACTCGGTGAAATATGTCTTAAGGGGGCCCACCTCATTTCTGTTATCTCTCCCTCTCTCTCTGGGTTGTATCCATTCGGCCCCATTCAGCCTACTGTTTTTAGACGTTTATCCCTATCCAGGTGTCGATTTTTTACTGACGAGCGGTAGCGAGCCAGGATATATTGTTTAATGCTTTTATACAGCCGACTAAATTTGTAAATTTTTCGATAGAAAAATGTCCATCGAAACCGGATTTCTTCATACAATGCTGGCTTGCTATCGTTCGCCAGGAACATATCGACACCTGGATGGAGATAAATGTCTTTAAACAGTAGGCTGAATGGGACCGAATGGATACAACCCAGACAATGAGAGAAAAGGCAGGTGACCCCCCTTAACCAATTCAGTACCGGTGTCGTTGTTTTACCTTTGTTCTGGCTACCGTTAGACGATTGTATTCAGTATTAATAGGGTATCCAGCAATGAACAGGCTTCCAACAATCTCAGTTAACCCTATTTACTACCACAGATCCTTCCTAAGCTGCACAACATTGTCTAAATATAGCTAGAATAAAGTACAAAGACGTCGCCGGTACAGAAGGGGTTAACCCCATCCGTACCATGGCAAGATTTTCGTGTTAATCTGGCTAACACTAACATTAGATTTTATCCAGCTTAGGAAGGAAGCTTAGAATTAAGATCTGAAGACATTTATGTATCTCAATAATATTTGATACTATACATCCTTCTTAAACTAAATATAAACATCTAATCAAAGCCATTTTTACTGTTCAACAGACAAACATTATAAGCGCCAATATAAGAATGATATATACAGTATATATATATATATATATATACTGTATATTTTGAGCCTAATGGGGATACCTTAAAGACTCTGTTACCATCAGGGGTATTTAGAAACCTTTAGTTTAGTTACTTCAACCTCTGCAGTTGCCTTTGAGTTAGCTGTGGGCAGAAACTAATTTTGGAGAGGTAATTATAAGAGTGAGAGAACTCTATTTATTATTGCTAATCTGGCAACCTCTGCGTCATAAATGCGTGCAAGGGTTAAGCTCTCTAAAATTTAAGAAAACAAATAGAAAACTTAAATAATCAGGCAAATAAGAATAAGGACAGATTTCTTACATGAAAGTCAAATCACTCAATACATTAAGTGATAACAAAGAATTGGAAATGCAAATAAGGCCTTTCTACATTATTATGTTGTTTTCTATGTGAATGAGGAAGACAAAAGGCAAAACTGCCTGCAGCGAGTGCCTCGCTCAGAGTTGAAAGAGTGACAGAGCCAAAATCAAGGGACGTTCGAGCTAAAATGCCTGGACCCACCTAGTTTGAAGCAATTTAAGTCAGAGGAAGAGGGAAAGACTGATTCTGGGAGAGAATTCCAGAGCTCTGCAGTTGAATAGAAGAAAGTCTGAGAATAGCGTTTCACTCTTGGGTTAGCGAGTTGTACAGAGTAGGGGTGGGATTGTGTTGCAAGGCAGGTACTACGTACAATACGTAGAGGAGGTGGTATACACTGGGAAAGCTCCGAGGAACGCTGATTATTGTAGTAGCGATAAAATAGCGAGAGAGATGCAACATTGCGGCGAAGAGAGAGAGAGATTGCAGAGAGTTGGTGAGTGGGCGGGAGTTAATGATACAAAAGGCTTTCCTTTCTACTTTGTCTAGGAGTACGATGAGAGGATCCTCCCCACACATGTGAACAATACTCAATACACGGACGCACTGTGCCCCTGTACAGCGCGCAAGAGTCGTTGATGATATTGGACTATGAAGAGTTAATTTAGTTGTGGTTATAATGAGAGAGAGAGAGAGATAATTAAGCAAACGGATTAGCTTAAGAGATAATAAAAAGCAGAGAGAGAGTACAAAGAGTGCAAAGGAAATCAAGCAACGTCAGGTCTAGTGACCCCTCTAGGCTGCTTGGCCTCCAAAACACTGTGGATCAAGTGTCCAAACAGTGGTTTAGAATGGGTAAGGGAAAATTGGAAAGGGAACTACTGCCCTGGAACTAATGTCCATGGCAGGATTAGGAAGATAGTAGGGGACAGATGGGAGAGAGAGAGAGAGAGAGAGGCTAACGGATTACAGATGAGAGAGAGAGAGAGGCTAACGGATTAGACAGATGAGAGAGAGAGAGAGAAGCCAACGGATTAGAATAAAACGCCCATTTAAAACCAGAGAGAGAGAGAGAGAGTGAAAGGGACCGAACATTTAGAACAAACGGATATAATTACGCCGAAAAATATGTCAAAGTGAAAGAGTGACATTACAAAACATGAGCCGAATTAGAGCTAGACATAGAGAAAGATAGTGTGGGTAAAAGGGATGAGCCAAATTAGAGCTAAAGTTAGAGCAAGATAGTATGGGTAAAAAGAGTGAACCGAATTAGGGCAAGAGTTAGAGCAAGGTTGTGTGAGTTAAACAAATGAGCCAAATTAGAGTGAGAGTCAGAGCAAGATAGTGTGAGTAAAAAGAGTGAGCCAAATTAGAGCGAGAGTTAGAGAAAGTTAGAGAAAATTAGATGATGGTGCCAACTTGTGTGCAAAAAGAGCCACGTGATTTAAAAGCTGAGGTGGAGTTAGTGGGGATAACGAGAGAGAGAGAGAGAGAGAGTTGGAGTGGAGTCGAGTAAGAGTTGGGAGGGAAAATTAGTTTTGTTTGTTACTGCTGTTCTTTTGTTTAATAAATGTTGTGGGGAACTCAGTGAGGAGGAAGGAGGAATAGAAAAGCAGAGGTTGGGTAAATTACTATTGTTATTGTTGTCGTATTGTTTTTATATATTTCTATATTTATTGATTTGATTTGTTTAATCATAGACTACAGTAGATCTTGACTTGACACGAACATGGAACTTTGCAGTAAGGGACCCTACATCGAAAAACAAACCCCCAAGTTCGAACCTCGATACCGCGAAAATGTGATATTTTCGCGGTTTCGAGGTTCGAAAATGGGGGTTCGTTCTCCGATTTTGGATCCCTTACTGCAAAGTTCCATGTTCGTGTCCAGTCCAGATCTTCTCTAGACTATGGTTTAATTTATGACCAAGCCGTTCAGTTAGCTCGGTTGATAACATCCTCCTACCACCCAGCAGACCCAGGTACAATCCTCGCTGATACTAAAAAGTGTTTCTGAGATATAGCCAGTGGTTACCGTCTTCCCTTGAGCAAAGGAGATGGGTAATGGTCTCTGGTTGATTAGTCGACATGTGTCGATTTTTTTCCTTTTTCGTCCGAAAAATGAACAAATTTATCTCGAAGGGGTGTCTTTGGGATGCTTGTTTTTTATAAGCTTCATAGAGGTCTTGGGAGCAAATTATAACAAATTTACAGTGTATACAGGTATTAATAACACATTAATAAATAAATAAAATAACGTCCACTTAACGGACACTTTTAAAATATTGCATGGGCACAATTAATGTCAATTAACCCTTTGTTGGGCGGAGTGTTTTTTGGAGATAGTGCCAATGGGCGCGCTCATAGGTCCAAATTTGCCTGATCACTCGCATGATCAAATTTGGTCACTTGCCCTATATATAGTATAAAGGGTTAAAAAAACATACTATCTCTACCTGATGATTTTGGATGATGTCATTAAGCATTTTGCATGAGGTCAACAGCAACATATTTCACATTTTACACCACTTATCGCATAATTCGAAACACAAAATACGCCTATGGCACATTAAGGGGAGGTTTTTACTTTGCTCCCTAGACCTACATTACAAAACAAAATCAAGATTCTGATAGGGCCACGACGTCTGTCCGACTCACTTTATGTTAGTTGAACTAGGACTTGGCTATATATCAACCCTTCTGGATTATTAAGCCAGCACACTGTAAGTCAAGAATAACGTTAGGAATGGATCCTCTTTTAGAGAACCCCAATCCCTTGTTACTTAATTAGTTAATAATAGGACTTCAGAGGCTATCAGCCCTATTGGATTATTAAGCCAGCACACTGTAAGTCAAGAATAATGTCAGGACTGGAGCCCCGTTTCGAGTACCCCAGTTCCTTGTTACTGCATGTCCGTGTCAATTATGCATACACGGTAATCAGTACCCTATTGATTGTGGGTGTTACCCAATAGAAGCCATTGATTTCGGGGGCTGAGGAGTGATTGGTGCTTCTGAATTCTTGTGTGTTTGTTTTTTGTGGGCAAACTGTTATGTGTTCTTCTTCTATCACCTCTTTTTCCTTTCTCGTGAATCTTGCTGATCCTCCCTACCCCTCGTGGGAGTAAGTTAGTTAGTTAAAATAGGACTTCAGAGGCTATCAACCCTATTGGATTATTAAGCCAGCACACTGTAAGTCAGGAATAACGTCAGGACTAGAGCTCTCTGCGATAACTCCAGTCCCTTGGGAGTAAGCTTGGCTACTGACTGACTGACCCAATAGATTGTATTTTTGAAGATTACTTTCCTCGTCGTATGGTTATGATCAGTGGTTCGGTCTGAATGAAACCTCTGACTGTACTAGACTGTAGCTCTGGACCAAGAGAAACATAATTGACTGTGAACACCTCTGACATCCCTTGTCACATTAAACATCGATCATCTATCCAAATTACTATACATTTTATTTATTTCTAATACACTAAGATCTTTATAAATATTTTGTTCTTGTTTTTTTACCTAAACACCGGTACCTTCAGAATTAGGTCGTCCTAATTAAAAGTTCATGCTAATACAATACACTATGTTCATATATAACGATCATTAAGTGAATTTGTGAAGAGATGTTGATTTACCCATTTTCACGGGGTTGTATCACCTTATCAGCAGCTTTCTTTAGTTTGCTTTTGGGCCCAAGATCACTGGCTTAACCCCTTCTGTACCGGCGACGTCTTTTTAACTTTATTCTGGCTACTATTAGACGATTATATTCAGTTTAAAAAGGACCTCCAGCAATTAACAGACTTAGATCGATCATAATTAACCCTTTTTAATACCACAGATCCTTCTTAAGCTGCACAAAACCGGCTAAATATACCTAGAATAAAATAAGGAAGACGTCCTCGGTGCAGAAGGGGTTAATATGTGAACAGACGATAATACTTCTTGAAACTCCCAATTGACTGCCCAAGTAGTGCACTGCTGCTTCATCTGTTGACGTTGTGGTTCAGCCAATAGCCGCTTGGTGCCGCCTCTGTAGTTTGCCTTCTTGGTAATCGGTGATGGGTAAGAGGAAATAATCATACATATTTTTGCCCAGAAAGAGGCCCAGAATATTGACAACTACGCGCGTTTTGCAATCGATATTGTTTTAAGAGAGTGAAGCGGTAACAGAAGATATAATAAGAAAATGATATAGACGTGAGTAATGTGGACTGTGGGTGGGTGTGGAGGAGTGGTTTAACAAAGGACTGGATATACGTAAAATGGCCGGCATCTCTTAAAGAGGAAATACACAAAGCCCAAATTCGAATGATCGTGAATATCTTTACTTTGGCGTATGTTTGGGCTAATTTAAGACTACATTTAGATAGATAGAATGTTGTAACACTCGCCAATGAAATATGATGACTTGCTTACAGATATATACTTAAAGCCCGAATCGGCTTGACTTTAACCCAGTTGTTCACTTCCTCAAGCCTGTGTAGGAGCAGGGTTGAGTTGGCTTGATATTGGACACCCTTTTATGGCATTTGGGTGTGAAATACGACACCATTTCCAGTCTATCGAGGATAATGATGGTAAAGGAAAATGCGGCTTAGGTTAGGTAGATTAATTCTTAGGGAAATTATATTTTGAAGCCTTCAGATTCTTACAACACTAGGCCTAGTTCGTAAACAAATGACGGAACAATATCTCGTGTGACACTGCCTTTTTTAGCAAACGGTCTCAAACCTGCCTAAAACATGCAGTAGTAGCCTATTAAGGGAAGGTATTTCGTTTTTCTGAGCCCCCTTCTACATGCTTAGCCCCATTCATTTTCAAATTTTAAGATGCCAATTTCTTTGTCAATATCAAGATCTGTCGTGCCATTTAGGTCACTAAATTAGGTGTCAATTGTATTCATGGTGAGCGATAGCGAGCCTGTAATTTTGGAGGGACTGGCTTTCGGTGGGGACAATTTGCTATCGAAAAAATGTACAAATTTATCTCGAAGGGGAGTCTTTGGAATGTGTTTTGTTTTATAAGCTTGATAGAGGTCTAATGAGCAAACATAAACATATATAGGCCTACTCAGGCACTTAGCCCATTACTGGGGGAGTGGGGGTGGCCGACTCGAGACAGAGCCCGAACAAAAACAATAGTTACAGTTCCAATTCTTAGGGTCCGGGACCACTTTCGCGTTCCCTCGCCCCTTTATCCGTCTCGTTGAATAGGAAAATTTTACAAGGAGAGGAGGAATCCTATAGCTATTTTTTGTTATAGCCTCCTGCCCCCTGAAGGAAAAGTAGGACAGTAAAACAGACAGACACAAACGGCTAAGGTTGGGTAGATTAACCCCTTCTGTACCGGAAACATCTTGTTTTACTTCATTCTGGCTATTATTAGACGATTATAGCAAGTTTAAAACAGGCTTTCAGCAATTAACAGGCTTGGAACCATCTCGCTTAAAGTTTTTTTACTACCACAGTCCACATAGGCCTATCCTTCTTAAACTGCACACAATCTTCTTAATATAGGCCTAGCCAGAATAAAGTTAAAAGACGTCGCCGGTACATAGGGGTTGAGTTAAATGCTAAATATAATTTTCACTATAGGCCTATTAGTAGCCTATTCAGAATGTCAGAGAGAGAGACAGAATTGGAGGATAGCACAATATAGTTCCATATTTTTTTTTTCTATTCGTGTCCGGAGTATAAATATTCCTAGTCAAGGCCGTGGATGAGTAAATTGTTTAGGGGCGGGGGGGGGGGGGGAGAGAGAGAGGTGGTTGCTATTTATGGAGCCCCTTATCCCTTATGTTTAGCCCCATTAGTGTTGAGACTTTAGACGATCGCCCAAATAGTTTGTCGATTTTAAGACCTTTCGTCCTATGTCTATCAATATCAAAACCTTTCGTGCCATTTAGGTGTCGATTCTTTCCTTGCGAGTGATAGCGTTCCTTATTTTTTTAAAGGAACCTGTCTTCGACAGGTACATTTTCTATCAAAACATGTACACATTTATCTGGAGGGGGGATCTTGATATGTGTAAGAGGTCTAGGGAGGAAACTAAAACAATGTAGGCTATATAAGTATACTAGCAGGGGTACCCGGCGTTGCCCGGGTAATCACTATAATCACCATCACTACTACTACCATAATCACCATCATCAATCACTACTACCACAATCATCACAATACTACTACTACCATAATCACCGGCCTCGACCTCCCTGTGTCTCATTAAACGGCGACCTCGATTTCGGCCGCTAAATGACCTCCGATTTTGGATCTGACCTCATCCGTAGCCCCATTTTGGGGGGCTGCGAACAACTTTCGTTCCATACACCTTTTCGATCGGAGGCCTCCTGCCCCAAACGGCCATTTTTCTTCGCTCCCGTATACTACATAAGTTCTCTCTAAAGTGGGGTAGCTGCTTACCCCGACACCATGCGCAAAAACGTTTTTTATTTACTGTGCGCACGTCATGGGGTTGGGAGTATGGGTTAAAGTGCGGGAAGTTCAGTTGGAGAAGTGCTCTGGTAGTGTAAGGACCTCCCAGCTTCGTCTCTCTACTTGTTTTGGCGGCTCAGGGGCCTTGGGGTTGCTTTTTACCCCACATTATTATTAAAAGGTGGGTAATTGCAAAATGGAATATTTTACTTTTGAGCCTATTGTAACTTTGCTATTGTTCTGATTCATGCCTGATTGTTCTGATATTGTTGGCAGATAAATTGTCTAGTCTTAGATTGGTAAACGAACGATATTGGTGCACATTTGCTATTTAGATAATATTCAAGGACACTAGTGCGACGTTATGAGAAAAATTGATTAGTGAAAATAGGCACCAATAGATTCGCCATATTTTTCTCCATATAGTCCGCATGGAGGATTTTCGTTATCAACAAATTGAAAAATACCCACTTCACAGACAAATACACCAAAAATCTAAGTCAAAGCGGGGGTGTGGGGGCAGCAGCCCCCACCTATAATACTAGGATAGGTTAGGTAAGGTTGTTAGGTTAGGCTAATGTCCTTTCAAAGGGGTATAGTCCTGCAGTAGTCTCCTTGAATGCTACCACTATTTATTTTTGTTGTTTTCTATATTTTGATTTTCTTGATTTTTAGCCAACTTTGGATAATTTTACATTCCATTTGGTTGTGATTGTGCTATTGCTCAAATTTATGCCAAAGTGTTATGAAATTGTAGAGTAATACATTTCCTAACTTGTGAGGGGTGGAATAGCAAAATAGATTCAAATTTACTATATAAAGGTACATGAAAAAGTAGATATTTTAGGGTCTAAAAATACCTCTATGTTCTCCTTCACATATTTGTATCCGATTTCTTCCTGTGGCCCTCTATTCTTGGGCTGGGAGATGCCCCTTTATTATTTCTTCAGACCCGCAGGTTTCAGCTGAATCGGTCAGTAATTTAATTTTTAGTTATTTTTTAAGGAGACTAACTTTTTATTTTCAATAATTTTAGTCTGAAGTGGCTCATAACCTTAAATGAGATTAAATGTTCCTGATTGTTGTGTCAAAGTGAAGCCAACTGTTCATTCTAACTTTCTATTACCTCAAATGTTCAATAAATCCAATTTAAATATTTTTAGTTAATTTTGTTTCCCTTGGGGTTCGGATTTACCCCGCATTATCCATTGAGTGACTGCACTCTGAGCATTACCCTCATAGGGTATAATTGTATAGATAGATAGATAGATAGATAGATAGATAGATAGATAGATAGATAGATAGATAGATAGATAGATAGATATATATATATTAACAACTAAATAAGCCCATCTCCCCTTAATACATCTCCATTTGTGTTCATGTTATATCCTTCCTTTACTTCTCTCTTTCTTTGTCTCTCTTCACTTCATTCACTCATTTATTCTATAATGTTTTCTTCTTCTCTCTCATCTTTCCTTTTTTCCTTGCATCCATTTTCGATCCTCCTTGTGTTTTCCTGTTGGGTTTATTACGTATTTATTTCCTTCTTATTTTGTTTTGTTCCCTTTCTTACTTTTTCTTTCTTTCTGTCTTTCCTTCCTTCGTTCTTTCTTTAAACCCTTGAACAAAGTCCTTTAATCGCTCCTTCAGTTTCATGGCCTCGTAATTCCTCTTCTTAGAATCGTTCTCTCTCTCTCCTCTCTCTCTCCTATCTCTCTCTCTCGCTAGGTCTCTCTCTCTCTCTCTCTCTCTCTCTCGCTATCTCTCTCTCTCTCTCTCTCTCTCTTCTCTCTCTCTCTCGCCTCTCTCTCTCTCTCCTCTCTCTCTCTCTCTCTCTCTCTCCTCTCTCTCTCTCTCTCTCTCTCTCTCTCTCCTCTCTCTCTCTCTCTCTCTCTCTGCTCACACCAATATTTAAAGGGTAGGCACAAACTACCAGGTAATTACAGGCCCATTAGGGTAACTTCAGTAATTGTATAGATATTGAAATTAATGATAAGGGACGTAAGCGTATTTTTCATCTAGAGTAACAATCTTAGCAATAATAATCAACACTGGCTCAGAGCAAAGAGATGATGATTAACGAACTTTATTTATTTATATGATAGCCTATATAAAATTACCAAATGTTTTGGTAAGTGTACTTGGACTTTCATAAGGCTTTCGACAAGGTCCCTCATAGCAAATTGCTGCAGATATTCGAGAATCTAGGAATACAGGGCAGAACTCACAATTGCTGCAGATATTCGAGAATCTAGGAATACAGGGCAGAACTCACAATTGGATAAGAAACTGGTAAAATGAAAGCAAACCGGGAGTAATTATTAATGGCATAGAATCAGCAAACCGGGAGTAATTATTAATGGCATAGAATCAGCAAACCGGGAGTAATTATTAATGGCATAGAATCAGCAAACCGGGAGTAATTATTAATGGCATAGAATCAGCACGGATTCCAGTGACTAGAGGAGTCCCTCAGGGCTCATTATTATGTTCAATTTTGTTCACAATATGTCAGTGGTATGGACAAAAACAAAAATATTATAGTTTCCAAATTCGCTGATGAAACTAAGATAGGAAATGCAGTAATTTCGGAAAGCGATAAAATTAGCCTCCAATCAGATCAAAGCATAATAAGGGAGTGGTCAAGGAATTGGAAAATGCCTTTTAATGTAAACACACTTCAGGTATTACAAATAGGTTCCCAAAACAATAAATGCGAGTAATACATGAACGGATATAAGGTAAATAGTGTATCACAGCTATAAGACCTAGGAGTAAAAATATATATCGATAAAAATCTACAAGTCAATGCACTGCAGCAGCTAACAGAATATACGGGGCACTAGGATTGTTCAGATTAAATTATCATAGCGAAGACATAGTTATACCATTATATATAAGTATTGTGAAGCCGCATAATTATGGACTATGCTGTGCAGTTCTGGTCTCCCTACTAAAAGACATGCACAAACTCGAATTAGTTCAGCGAACAGCAAGAATATTAATCCCATCCCTTATAATAAAATTATATACACCATACAATGAGAGTTATGAGAACTCGATCTGTTTTCACTTAAGAAACGGAGAACAAGATGACAGCTAATATAATGTTTTAAGATTCTGAAAGGATTTAGTAACATAAATTCCAATAAGCTATTTAAGACAATCAAAGAGAGTTCTAAAAGAGGAAACAACATATATATAATATGCAGGGAAGCGAACCTAGATACAACTAGAAAACATTCTTCACCCACAGTAGGTCCTTAATAATTAAGTGGAATAACATCACTCATGAAGTTATAGACAGTGCTTCAATCGACACATTTTAAAACAGGTTAGGACTCATTCCATAGAGAAGTTGGTCTGGAGTAGATGATAATTACTGATAACACAACCTGACATAAAAGGACACTCTTCTCAGTGAAAAGATCATAAGGAAAAACAAAAAAGGTAAAGGAATGCATGACATTTCTAACTATTCTGTAAAATCCCTCAGAAAATGTCCAAGCCCTGCAAGGTAATTAACTGACAACTACTTTCATGTATGGCCAATGTCTGGAGGGTGGGGAGAGAACATTCATATTTGCTATCGTTTGCTTCCACTTTCCCTTAATCCTCGGTCACACACAAGACTTTGTCAACACGTTGAACAATTTACAAATATAATAATCTTGAAGGACGGTCTTGAGGGAGTGATTTTTAAGCTTGATGGAGGGCTAGGGAGGAAACTAATAAAATAATAATCTATCTATCTATTGCCTGACGCCGTGATCCCCGAAGGGGTGGACACGAACGAACCGCCCCCATGCACCTCTGTCACCAGTCAGTCGACGCCCCTCCTCCCAACCCACACCGCCTTCATCTATATTCTTCCTCACTCCATCCTTTCACCTCTCCTTCGGTTTACCTCTCCCTCTCTGTCCTTCCACCTCGCTCTCGTACACCCTCCCTTCCCATACGTTCCATATGGCCGAACTATCTCAAAGTGTTCCTTTTCACACTTTCCAGCACATCTACCTCCACAGCACATCTCCTTCTTACTTCCTCATTCGTCTGTGTGACGCTCACCGCTTCCCCCAGAACCGCATGGCTTACTCGCTAGGACTCGCCAGGGCAGAGAATATAGCTACAGTCTACCTATCATTGTGTACTTTCCTTCTTAAGAAAGCTTGTGTTGCAGACAGTTCAGAACTGTTCTTTATTTTCGTCTGTCACAATCCTTTCTATTATATTTAGTCAATTGAAAGTATTGTGTTAAGTAGTTGAATGATGGGAAGGCGAGCGGGAGAGAGAGAGAGAGAGAGACCAGGTGGTGTGACTTGGTGGTGAGTGTGGCACGTGGCTGGCCCCCTTACATAGGCCTCGAGCGATTCGTTGCCTCCTGCCTAACACTGCCTACTTTTTTTTTTTTTAAAAGACCTCCGTCTACGTATTGTAAAAAACCTGTTATCCTCCGGCAAATTGTGGGGTTGAGTGAGTGAAGGGGGGGACAGTGAATGAAGGAGGATGCATGTTTTTCATAATACGTGTTGCTAGCCCCAAACGCGCGAGCAACTGTGGCTTTCAACCATCCGACACATCCCCTTTTATTTATGTGCATCACACATGATTGTTACATACAAATAAAGTTTATGTTTTGTTTTACCCTACTGTGGAAAGACTACGGATACACCACTCCTGCCTGGGCCTCACACAGTGGCATGACCCAGTCCTGTCGAACTGAGCTCATGACACTGGTGGCATTGCCCCGGAGGATAGCCATCCCTAGTCTTTGCTTGAGCCAGAGGGTTTCCCGGGGTTCTCCTGAAACTTCTCTGATTTTACGGCCTATTTCATTCACCATCTTAAGGGTGGTAGGGCCGAAGACTCCTGAAGTTTCGAATGCCAGGGGCTCGAACTGATGATTCTGGCGATGGCTTGATATTTTTCTCGCTTTTTATTTTCTGCTATCCGGGCGGCTTCACCTGCTTCGTCGGCGTTTCTGGCGATGTTGGTTGTGGAAAAAGTGTCAACACATGTGGCATCCCACACGAGGCACCGGCCATTCTTGTAAGGGAAAGTGGTCATCCCATCTGGCCGTTTGCCGTCTTCTCTGTGAAGTCCATGTGGTTCGAGGATTGATGCACGGTTAGCACTCTGCAGGGCCTGTTTTTTGACATCATTTAGTGCAGAGTGTCTTGGCAGGCGGCCCTGGTTGTAATTACATGACAAGGCATGGTGACCTTGAGCATCCATCCCCCACCACACGTGCAAGTGTGTGGGTGACAAACTGCCGCACCCACTCTGAGCGCGATGGCAACCCGGAGCGCTTCAGCATCCAAGTGAGTTCCAAGAGGTGGGATGGGGATGGCGTGTAAACCACAAGCCACTCTCCGAACGGGCGGCTGCCGGAGGCCTGCTTTTGCAACATGGTTCTGCATTGGTTAGGAGATTTTTTTGAGTTTTCTTCGCCGAGATGGTATCCCACGCTTTCTGCTTGCTCCTGGAGGTACCCTGAGGCTCCTCCTGTACTTCCCTTCCAGGTGTTAATCGCTGCTGTTACGTCCTCATTAAGTGTCATTCCGGGTTGAGAAGAAAGGATGGACAATACGAGGTCGTTGGTCGCGATGAGGGAAGAGATAAAGGCTGGGAGGCAATATCCGAGGCTCTCCGTATGCCCAAGCAACCGAGGCGGACAGGAAGGTGGCTTGTGTCCAGGCCCGTTCTTTAAATTCCACGTTGGTGATGCTGGTCACTGCTTCTGGATTATGCTGTCTAATTCTTGGAGGCCACCATGTTCTGTAGGTCATCGATGTACGCAGGAGGTATTGGAGTTTTGGGATGGAGAAAACAGTTCTTGAGCAGGGCCAGAGCTGAGTGGGCATCGATGTGTATCAGGCGGACTCACACGACGTTGAAGCTCCTCCTTTTAACTTGAAGTGCTGGTGGGATTGCTGCCAGAGTTAGTGGGGAACCTAATAGGGTTTGCTGGTGCTCCTGAAGGATCTTTACATCTGGGCAATATGTTTCGAAACAGGGCCTCAGTCTCTTCTCCTTGTTCACGGTTGTGTGGGGAGGAGGACAAGTTCACATGTGGTGTCATTTATCACTAGCACGGCCTGGCCGAGGTCAGTTACGATGTTATTTAGGTCGGTTAGAACGTTCTCTACTGACCCACCCAAGGTTGCATCGTCCAGGTACCATACATTCAGTTCTGACCTTACTTTGTTAGCTGCTGCATCCACCCCTTTTGAGAAAAGAGCAGGACCACCTGGATCTCCCTGCTGTAACCCGGTCGCTGATGGGATTACCGTCTCGCCAAAAATCAGGATTGAAGGTTTGGAATAAGCCTGCCAAAGTATGGGGTACAGAGTGGGGATGTGTTCTTGAGCTGCACGGAGGAAGACATACCTGCGAATGCTGTTGAATGCGTTCCGCATGTCAATCTTTAGAAGCACTCGTTTTTCTTGGGCTTGGCTGAGGTAGGTGCGGGTTGCGTGTACAGCAGCTTCACACCCCCCTGCAGTTCCGAAACCTAGTTGAACTGGTCTTAAGTGTTGACCTAGGCCATTCGAGAGTGGTTTCAAACCCACCTTTGTGGCAAGGCGGCGGAAGGTGTTCCCTACTGCTATTGGGCGCACACCGCCATCTTTTTTTGCCAGTGCACAGAGTGATGCCCAAAAAAATAGGGGTGTGGCACAGTCGGGTACTTCCCCTCCTAAAACCATGTTGATGAATTTGGTGAGGGTTTCCAAGAGTGCCTCCCCAGCAGCTCCTGAACCCTGACCCAAGAGGCCTTTGAGGTGGGCGGGTCGGATACCATCTGGGCCCGCGGCTGAGCCTGCTGGGAATGAAGTCACTGCCGCAACCACCTGCTCTTTCGTGACAACTAAAGGTTGGCGCATCTGGTCATTTGGGGCAGGGGGGAGGTTTAGGTCCCTAGGTGTAGGTGGGTGCTTTTCTTGTAGGGCTTCAACAACTTCGGTGCCTTGACCAGCAAAACCTTCTGAAGAGGACAACAGTCTGACGGCCCATTTGATGTCACTATCCGCCAGCTTCGCCGCGACCCTCTTACGTAGCTGTTCAGCCTCTTCCTCTTCCTTGTCCTGGTGCTTCTGGGCCCTGTTTGGTTGCTGTTCGGGGGGTTCCACCAGTTTGTTTCCATCCATATACTGTGCTACTTGACGTTTCACTCTGGTGGCTAGTGAAACCTGAAGATGGTCTTGTATGTTGGTTCTGGGTGGTTTTCGGAGGGCCCCATAGGAGAAACCCAGGAGCCATGCCCATGCGAGGGGTGTCTTGAGCTGTAGGGCCTGCTTTATGATGGTTGTAAGGGCCTCCGCCACTTGGATTCTGGCTCCTTTAGGTACGGTACCCGGGCAAGGACCTGGATCCGCGCTTTCCATTTGGTCACAAGTTGGGTCAAGTTGGCGACCGGTGTTGCCGGTGTTGCCCCGGTTGGCTCTGCAGTGGGCCCTGGGCATGCGAGACATTTCCAGTTTGGTTGGTCTCCTGATATTTTCTTTGTCAGCTTAGCACAAGATAAATGAATAGATCTAAGACAGCCGGAACATTTTCGCGAATTCTTTCTTGCATTGGTTTTTCCGCACTTAAGACACTTAGTATCTGCTAGGCCATAGTCTTCCAAGATTATCAGTTCCTCTGCCTCTACCAAGCCGTCCTCCTGATCTTCCCATGGTGCTTCCATCTCTACCATGTCTCCCTTGTTTCAGAAACCCCGGGAAATCTCTCCTGGCACATATCTAGATTATTGCTGTTGTTATTAATGTATAATTGGCTGGATGCATAAAAATTCACTTATCATAGTCAACCTTTTTGATGGGATATGTAAAAAAAACAAAAAACAAAAAAACATCACATTATCATAGTCAACCTTTCTGATGGGCTATTGGCCTGCTTCTCCTAAAGCTAAGTGGTTAAATGTATAAATCCTCGGCATTGAGCACCGGTACAACTAAAAGATCTAACTGATTGAAGGGAAGCACGCCAATTATATCCTATGATTACTTACACTGGCGACGCCACCCTGATGTTGAGTATTAATAAATGCTTAGGATATTAATAATGCTGTCAACATCAAGATAGGGAGAGAGCCAGAGAGTGAGCGAGAGCCAGGATCTGAGTGGGTAACCGAATCTAGGGCAGCAGTTATGGAAAAATGCTTAAATTGTACAAAATGTTAAGAGAGAGAGAGAGAGGGAGAGAGAGCAGGGGCTGGGGCGAGGGAGAAAGAAAGCGAGCTGGAGAGGGGGCTGGCCTGGTTGGGTATGAAAGATGTTAGAGAAAAACAAATAACTAAAATGATAAAAAGCGATCTGAAGTTATAGAAAACCAAAAAATAATAACAATGAGACGGTTAAGTGCGGTGATTGAAAGTGGATGGAAAGATGTTAAGGATAAAAAGGAGAGAGAGAGAGAGAGAGAGAGAGAGAGAGCGAGAGAGAGATAAATGAAAATGGACCTTGTAGCAAGTATTTCCTAAATGGTTAGAGAGAGGGAAATGAAAATGGACCTTATAGCAAGTACTTCATAATTGTTTAGAATTGTTTGAGAAGTTGAAAGACCGAGGGTCAGGTCCTTGGGGTAGATGGAAGATGAGGCCTATGGTGGGGAACCATAAGGGTGAAACTGCCTGCCCTATAAACGGTTACTTCACTCACCTTGTGGTTACTGCTGGAGGTTTATGGTGCCTGGGCAGGGCTGGGCTAGTGCCTGATGGCTCCTTGTCCCTTCACTGATACTGGTAATAACACTCTCAAGATTAAACTAAATATGCTTTGTGGGCGATGTTTAAACAAGAAACCACGTTCTGTTTACTATGTGCCGAAACACCGTATCATCGCCGATCTTCTGATACGTATATGGGTCACTTAGCCCCACGATACCCCTCCGAAAATCCCCTCTTTTGAGGAGCTCAACCGACCTGTGTGCTCTCACTGTGCTCTCACTGCCTACTAGGCGGCTGCTTACTGGGCGACTGTCGCGCGCCCTCGTGCCATTCCTGCGAACTGGGACTCCAGCCAGCATGTCTATGGGAATATCCTTGTCAGATCCTTCCCAGACAGCATACTCTAAGCATCTCCCATGAACTGTTCCACACTCTTGTCTTAGAATCTTTCTCTCCTACTGCCTCTATCATTTCCACTACTTCCTCACCTTTTATTAATATCAATCCCCCTCTGGTTCTCTGCATCCACACCTTGAATTGGTGGCCAGACTGTATTATATGCTGGATCTCACATTTTCTTATGTACTAGGCTAGGTTGAAGATAGTCGTTGTCTTTTGGGAGATTGTATTGCTCGGACTGTCTCCATCAATCACTAATGTTTCTACAGGGTTAAATAATGCTAGACTAGGGATCAGGTACCTTGTTGTTGGTGTTTTCACTGTGTGTAGGCTACTTTTGAGCTGCATGACACTACGGATCCTGTGGGTTACCTGGGTGGATCTTTTGTCTGTGTACCTTGGAGTTTAGACTGTGTAGTGCATGAGGGCTGCTTGCCTAATCCACCCAACACTGTTCTAACTCTATTTGCTTTTACTTTTGAGGGTCACCAGGAGGATACTCGATACTTGTGATCGAGAATCCTCAAGAGAGCACCTCTTCATATTAACGTAATCAGGCCGCACAGACCCAAGGTCCACACTAGGCTAGGAACTGCCTTGCTCCACCAGAATTCTGTACCTTTGCGCATCCCAGCTAGACTTTATTAACCCGGGTAGACATTAGCTGGATTAGATCATATACTCTTTTATGCATACCCATTATTTTTACAAAAGCATTTTGAGGTCTAGGTTGCGGTAGAGAGACACAACCAGCATAGACCGGTTTTGTTAATAGGAGTACTACTTTTTTGTGGCGAGCATTATTACTGTTGCACCGCTTATAATATTCTTGTGTCCAATAACATTATAGGTCCAGCCTTTTTGTGTATTTAGCCTACACGTGCTTTGTCCTGCCTCCTGCTATTTTGTGGTTCCATTTCCGATACGTTCTTCTTAGTAGCATCCGACATTATTCAGAAGATTCCTTGTTCGGTGCTTGAGGACTTTACAACACTTTCTTTCATAAAGGAGTGACAGATATTATTGATTAAAGTAACGTTAAGTAAACCTTCTTTTTGTTTGCATTAGATCACTCTTGTGATTTAATTAAGTTAACTATCTTTTCCTTGTGTACCATAACTAAGCAACCATATGTTATAGGTAATAGGCTGTTTCAGAGAACATCAGCCTATAGTAGAAACACATAGATACTGAGAGTTAAGATACCCCACTATTGCAGATATAACTCTGGAGGGTATAATATGTGTTTTTTGTTCGACGGGATTATATATCAGGGGTTGGATCTAGCGTTTCCGTTGTTGCATTTATGCCAGTCTAGTCCAATGTATAAGAGCCACTGAATTATACGAGACCCGTTCGTAACATCTGTCTATCCCTCCATGTAACTCTGCACGCATTTCTTAAGTAACTAATTTCCACCCCTCTCACTCATCGTCTGAGTCTCTCCACCAACGTCCATGCTTCGCTTCCGTAAGTCAGTGTCGGGATTACCATACTGTCATGCAAGGACTTCTTCACTTCCATACTGACGACCCTATTTCTTGTTACTGCTTTCAGCGTTCTTACAACCCTCTGCCCCTGTTGCACCCCCTCCCGCACTTCTTCATTAATAGTCCCATCTTTACTCAACACACTGCCCAGATACTTAAATGAGCTGACAATCTCCATAGCCTGACCGTTCAACTTCACCTCACACTTTGTGGCTTCACCCCTTTCGAAGACCATAACCTTGCTCTTCCCCACATTTACCTTCAGATTCCGTTTTTCGCACACTGTTCCAAACATATTTACCAGACCCTGCAACTCCCATTCATTATCGCTCATCAGAACTGTATCATCAGCAAACGGCGGCAGCTTCTTGCTCTGTACAGGGGCACAGTGCGTTCTTGTATTGAGTATTGTTCACATGTGTGGGGAGGATCTTCTTACATTGCACTCCTAGATAAAGTAGAAAGGAAAGCCTTTCGTATCATTAACTCCCGTCCACTCACCAACTCTCTCCAATCTCTCTCTCTTTGCCGCAATGTTGCATCTCTCACTATTCTATCGCTACTACAATAATCAGTGTTCCTCGGAGCTTTCCCAGTGTATACCACCTCCTCTACATAGGGTATGTAGTACACACCTTGCAACACAATCCCACCCCTACTCAGTGCAACTCTCCAACCCAAGAGTGAAATGCTATTCTCAGACTTTCTTCTATTCAACTGCTGAGCTCTGGAACTCTCTCCCAGAATCAGTCTTTCCCTCTTCGTATGACTTAAATTGCTTCAAACTCCGTGTGTCCAGGCATTTCAGCTCGACCGTCCCTTGTTTTCGGCCCTGTCACTCTTTGAAATCTGGGGGAGGCACTCGTTGCAGGTAGTTATGCCTTTTGCCTCCCTCGTTCACATAGAAAAAAAAAACAAAAAAAAAACAGGGCCAACTGTTCTAATTATGTTTTGGACATTAAACAAAAAAATTACGGGAGTGTCCACGCCTTGACGCGTCCTTTCCATAACTCTGTTGACCTTTCAGGACTTTACACCAGATTTTGCAAATTACACGGTCATTTTAAAGTCTGCAAGGGTCGGGACGCGTGTGTGACAGGACTTTAACTGTCAGCGTTGTTATCTCTACTAGGATTTAATTCTTGGATTTATGCAAATCTCTCTCACTGTGTGTGTGTGTGTCCCTTGAATTATTTTATTACCAACCCACCACTAATTATATAGATATATTTTGTTTTACTTTTTACTATTTCAAGTTATGCGTGTTTTCTAGTTGCAATGCGTTGTTTTGTTCGTTTATTCCAGTCTTGCTACTTTACATATTCACGTATAATCTTCTGTCAGTAATTGTTGTGTTGTTCCAGGGCTTATATTGTCTCCATGTTCTTCTTTGTGTCTAGTTTAATTTCATGCTAAATGTATTGAGTTTTCCATTTCGCTACAATGATGGCAATGGTCTTGTTTTATTGTGTATGTTCAACCTTTTACATCTTTGTTTCTGAATTTTCCTTTAACCTTGTTTTCGTTTTGAAGGGAGGATAGTTCACTTTGTAGTCGATTTATTCATGTAATTATAATTGTTCTAGTTTCCTCCCTAGACATCCATAAAAAAAAAAATAATAATAATAATAACCCCGGGATCCCCCTTCAAGATATATTTGTACATTTTTCGGCAGAAATATGTCCCGGCCAAAGGCCGATTCCTCCTAAATTACAGGCTCGCTAACGCTCGCCAGGAAAAAATGAACACCTAAATGACACAAGTTTTAATAGACAAAGAAAAAGGGCGAAAGGTCTTAAAATCGCCAGACTAATGAGCTGAACGTCTTAAAATCTGAAAACTAAAGGGGCTAAGCATGAAGGAGAAGGGTGTCCAGACAAATCTATCATCTCCCCTTAAATGTCTTTGCTTGTATGTTTACCCCGTTCTATTATCTCCATCTTGTTGCCTCACATTGTGTTTGTTCTACTGTTAACCCCTTCTGTACCGGTGCCGTCCCTTCTATGTTTACCCCGTTCTATTCTCTCCATCTTGTTGCCTCATATTGTGTTTATTCTACTGTTAACCCCTTCTGTACCGGTGCCGTCCCTTCTATGTTTACCCCGTTCTATTCTCTCCATCTTGTTGCCTCACATTGTGTTTGTTCTACTGTTAACCCCTTCTGTACCGGTGCCGTCCCTTCTATGTTTACCCCGTTCTATTCTTTCCATCTTGTTGCCTCACATTGTGTTTGTTCTACTGTTAACCCCTTCTGTACCGGTGCCGTCCCTTCTATGTTTACCCCGTTCTATTCTCTCCATCTTGTTGCCTCACATTGTGTTTTTTCTACTGTTAACCCCTTCTGTACCGGTGCCGTCCCTTCTATGTTTACCCCGTTCTATTCTCTCATCTTGTTGCCTCACATTGTGTTTGTTCTACTGTTAACCCCTTCTGTACCGGTGCCGTCCCTTCTATGTTTACCCCGTTCTATTCTCTCCATCTTGTTGCCTCACATTGTGTTTGTTCTACTGTTAACCCCTTCTGTACCGGTGCCGTCCCTTCTATGTTTACCCCGTTCATTCTCTCCATCTTGTTGCCTCACATTGTGTTTGTTCTACTGTTAACCCCTTCTGTACCGGTGCCGTCCCTTCTATGTTTACCCCGTTCTATTCTCTCCATCTTGTTGCCTCACATTGTGTTTGTTCTACTGTTAACCCCTTCTGTACCGGTGCCGTCCCTTCTATGTTTACCCCGTTCTATTCTCTCCATCTTGTTGCCCTCACATTGTGTTTGTTCTACTGTTAACCCCTTCTGTACCGGTGCCGTCCCTTCTATGTTTTACCCCGTTCTATTCTCTCCATCTTGTTGCCTCACATTGTGTTTGTTCTACTGTTAACCCCTTCTGTACCGGTGCCGTCCCTTCTATGTTTACCCCGTTCTATTATCTCCATCTTGTTGCCTCACATTGTGTTTGTTCTACTGTTAACCCCTTCTGTACCGGTGCCGTCCCTTCTATGTTTACCCCGTTCTATTCTCTTCACCTTGTTGCCTCACATTGTGTTTGTTCTACTGTTAACCCCTTCTGTACCGGTGCCGTCCCTTCTATGTTTACCCCGTTCTATTCTCTCCATCTTGTTGCCTCACATTGTGTTTGTTCTACTGTTAACCCCTTCTGTACCGGTGCCGTCCCTTCTATGTTTACCCCGTTCTATTCTCTCCATCTTGTTGCCTCACATTGTGTTTGTTCTACTGTTAACCCCTTCTGTACCGGTGCCGTCCCTTCTATGTTTACCCCGTTCTATTCTCTCCATCTTGTTGCCTCACATTGTGTTTGTTCTACTGTTAACCCCTTCTGTACCGGTGCCGTCCCTTCTATGTTTACCCCGTTCTATTCTCTCCATCTTGTTGCCTCACATTGTGTTTGTTCTACTGTTAACCCCTTCTGTACCGGTGCCGTCCCTTCTATGTTTACCCCGTTCTATTCTCTCCATCTTGTTGCCTCACATTGTGTTTGTTCTACTGTTAACCCCTTCTGTACCGGTGCCGTCCCTTCTATGTTTACCCCGTTCTATTCTCCATCTTGTTGCCTCACATTGTGTTTGTTCTACTGTTAACCCCTTCTGTACCGGGGCCGTCCCTTCTATGTTTACCCCGTTCTATTATCTCCATCTTGTTGCCTCACATTGTGTTTGTTCTACTGTTAACCCCTTCTGTACCGGTGCCGTCCCTTATATGTTTACCCCGTTCTATTCTCTCCATCTTGTTGCCTCACATTGTGTTTGTTCTACTGTTAACCCCTTCTGTACCGGGGCCGTCCCTTCTATGTTTACCCCGTTCTACCGGTGCCGTCCCTTCTATGTTTACCCCGTTCTATTCTCTCCATCTTGTTGCCTCACATTGTGTTTGTTCTACTGTTAACCCCTTCTGTACCGGGGCCGTCCCTTTAACTTTATCCTGGCTATTATTAGACGATTTTATTCAGTCTTAGTTAACCCTTTGAGTACCAGCAACGTATGTTAGCTTTTATTCTAGCTATATTTAGACGATATTGTGCGGTTAGGAGGGATCTACGGTTGTTAAGTGGGTTTGTTGAGATAGTTTGAAGCCTTATTATTGCTAGAGGTCCTTCCTAATCTGAGTAAAATCGTCTCGTAGTTGTCACAATATAAAGAAAGGGACGTCACCGGTTATATATTATTAAAAGAGCGTCCAGCAATTAACAAGCTTCGAACTATCTCACTTAACCCATTGTACCAAACAGATCCTTCTTAAACTGCACAAAATCGTCTAAATATAGCTAACATAAAATTAAAATGATGTCGCCGATACAGAAGAGGTTAACCCTTTCAATACTACGATGCTTTTTCTTCCTATGTTCTGTTTAACTCTGTATGTACCGTTGACATCCTTTTATTTTATTCTGGTTACTATGAATGAATGGATCGTATTTAGTTTAGGAAGGATCTCTAACAATGATATGGCTTTGAACTACCTCAATCATCCCTTTTAACTACCACATATTCTTCCCACTTTCATAAATTCGTCTAAATATAGCCAACATAAAGTATAACAAACGTTTCTGGTACGCCAAGGGTTAATTTAATATGATTTTATTCGACTATGGCTGGCCCTCCAAGAATCAAAGGGTAATATGTATCTCAATAAACCTTCGACTATAACAATCCATGTTAAGCTAAACTAAATCGACTAGTGTATCTATCTATCTATTTACTCAGGCCCAATCCCCACTTTTCTTATTTTTTTCGGGGGGGGGGGGGACCCAAGACAGAGCAAGCATAGGGACAACACAAACCACAACAGAACACAATGAACACACAAACAAAATACAAATTCACACACATCTAGGTCATCCAGGAGAAGACCCAGAGACTGTAGCCAACATTATAATAAGTACGGCGTCAATGTATTTTTGGGGGTGTACGAAAGAGCCACAAGGCAAAGCTGACTGTAAAGAAAGAAAAGACAAACAAATACCCATTACATGGGCACATAGTACCCATGTACAGAGCAAGAAGCTGTGCGGGAGTAAAACACTCACAGCTATTTTAACAAAAGTGATTATGATCTCATCAAGAAAGGCCAAAGGAAAAAAACAATCGATATTGAGAAAGGACGAAGGGTTTATTTGTGCGTTTTTGAAGAGTGAAGGATAGTCATGTGGGAGATTGTGATTGGTAGATAGATAGATAAATTGGGTTTTGGAAGCACTAAAAGCAACAAGGTTATCTCTTATAAAATCGGAAACAGTTGACAGATCAAAAGATAGATGTGCTATAGTCTCTTCACGTGAGATTTGAAGTGACTGCATGGTGCAGGGTCACTATGGAAAGCTAGTTGAATAGTGTAAGGTAGAGTTATCAGCTTATGAGTGGAGAGAACTAAACCTACAGTTGAGCAGTTAACCCGGCAAGTGCGATAGGCCTCACGGAAGGCTTCCTATAGGGAACGCGATAGGCCTCACGGAAGCAGGATTTTTAAAGGCGTACCAAAACGGCGCCAAGCTGTCTGGGGAGTCACAAATTGCGCCACGTTTAGTGCGACATGGTACCTCTCGATGGCACCCACAACCACCCGCCGCACGCACCCCACACAGTCTACACACGCAGTACGCTCTCAGTCACCATGGAGCCTACACGCTCCCCTGACTCACTCCCTGTTGACTCGCCCAACCCTGTTGCTGGCGGTGTTAGTGCTCGTGGCAGGACACGAATACGTGCCAGGGACCCCTCCTACGTATATACTTCTGAGGATGATGAGCCAGTGCAGCCAAGAAGACCTACACGTGCTGGGAGAGGCACGACACGTGGTGGGAGAGGCACGACACGTGCACCAAGCACGACGAGTGCGAAGAGGTCATTGTCCTCAGAATTTGCTCTGACAACTGCTACCACAACAACTACTGCCTCTACTGTTGTGGCAACGACGCCCACGGCGCCCACCACCACAGGAAGTACAAGTGGCCGTCCTGGGGATGCAGGAGCATCGGGGGTAGTTGGCAAGAAGGGTAAGGGTAAAGGACACCCTTATCAGTTCAAGAGGAGTAAGGTGACACCTCCCGCCTCTACCACCCCCGCGTTGCCACCACCACCACCACCCACCACGGCCGCCCCTGTCTCACTACCCACCACGGCTGCCCCTGCACCACTGCCCACCACGGCCGCCCCTGCACCACCGCCCACGCACGCCCCTGCTCCACCACCCACGCCCACCCATGCCCCTGCTGCTGTTGGAGGGCCTCGTAGAGTTTTGGCAGCCGGTCTAACGCCATCCAAGTTTGACGCCCTCCTCTTCCCTCCTGACTCCTCTGACGACGACGCTGCAGAAGGGGAAGCCTTCGATCCCAGGAACTATGGCTGGGGTGGTGATAGTGGGAGCGAGTCTGAGGAGGATCAAGACCAATATGAGGGAGGTGCAGAGGATTCGGAAGACGACGATGTACTTCTGCACCGTGACCATGACCAAGACCTGTCTGACGACGAAGGCGCAGACGACGTGGCTGACGGAGGGGCTGATCCTGATCCCCCACGGGCGTATAATTTTGCCTGGTCTGAAGGGTCCCATTTCCAACCAGATTTGCACCAGTTCAATGCCAATCTGGCTGGTTCAACAGCAGACTGGCCCTGCAATGACCAGTCCACGGAATCTGATTTCTTCTGTGCATTTTTTGACCAGGAGGTATTATCTCATCTCGTTTCCCAAACCAATGGCTATTTTACCTGGGTGAGGGAAAGAATTGATATGATATCTCCTAGAGCAAGAATTCGTGCATGGGTTGATACGACTGTCCCTGAGCTCCTTGTGTTCTTTGCGGTGTTGCTAATCATGCCTCTCTGCAGGAAGCATGTAATGGAGCATTATTGGAAGCACGACCCAATCATCAACACCCCAATTTTCCGGAAATATATGGCTCGTGATAGATTTTTCTTGCTTCTGCGATTTTTGCACTTCGCAGACAATAATAATCCAAAACCGAGCTGATAGAATATGGAAAGTTCGGGATGTGTTGACCATGTTGTTGCAAAGGTACAGGAAATTCTTCTAACCCCTTTGCCAACCTGGTGATTGATGAGTCGCTCGTGCTTTTCAAAGGACGCCTGGTGTTCAAGCAGTACATCCCCTTGAAGAGACACAGGTTCGGGATCAAGATCTTTGTGTTGTGCGATTGTGAAAGTGGAATAGTGCTCGACATGATCGTATACACCGGCACTGATGTAGACATTCCAAAAGTCGGTGGCAAACGACCCATTGGGCATGTCAGGGCACATTGTGAAAAAGATGCTGGAGCCCTACCTGAACAAGGGGCACACGTTGTACACCGACAATTGGTATACAAGTCCTGCACTCTGCCAGTTCCTCCATGACCACAAAACGGGGGCATGTGGGACTGTCAGAACTAACAGGAAGTTCATGCCTAAGTTCCAAGGCAATCGCATAGAACTGGACAACCCCTCCCACAGTGACACCGCTTCTGATGACGACTTGGCAGAGGAACAAAGGCGCCGCAGACTGGACAGACCAAGAAGAAAGAAGAAAGAGCACTACAAGCAGCTGGAGAAGTCTGGGAAAGTTCTGGCGGTAAAGTGGCTCGATAAGCGACCAGTTCACCTGCTTTCGACTGTCCATACAGGTGCCCAAGTGGACTCTGGTAAATTCCACTACCGTACCAAGAAGTCTATCCAGAAACCTGATATGGTGGTGGATTACACCAAGTACATGCGCCTTGTGGACAAGTCTGATTGCCAGCTTGCAGGCGTTGAGTGCCTACGAAAACAGTGAAGTGGTATCACAAGCTTTTCCTTCACTTTGTTGACATCACGTTGCTCAACGCTTACAACATGTGGCTTGTAAAAAAGACATGGCCCCGAACAAAAAACTCAAGTTCAGGGAGTTCATATACAACGTCGCCTACCAACTCCTACAAAAACACCAACCAGTCTCCGGTCACAGGGGTCGCCGTGCAGTCAACCTCCCAGACAGAGTCATTGATGGATATGACAAACACTACCCTATCCACACCGAGCTATCTGGCACCCGGAGGCTGCAAGTACAGTGCCAGGTCTGTGCCCACTCCACCAGAAAGCCACAAAGAAGAAGCCGAGTCACATCAATGTGCAAGGAATGCAACGTTGGGTTGTGTTTGGGCGAGTGCTTCAGGGACTACCACTCACTCAAGTACTACTAGGAGTGGTACCTGTGTCGCCCTATCTCAGCCAAACTCCTACCCCGCCCACCTACCTCACTACCTACCTCACTACCTACCTGCCCGTACCTGACCTGCCCGTACCTGACCAACGTGATCTCAAAACACCTGCCTGCCTACCTACTTGCCCGTACCTGACCAACGTGATAATATTATCATAACATGTACAAATTATAGTTGTAGGATAAGTTCATATGTTTTGGTATATACTGTATATATATATATATATATATATATATATATATATATATATATATATATATATATATATACACAGTATATTATTGTATACAGTATACTGTATATATAAGCAATATTTTCATTTATTATTTCAGTTTAATTCATTAGCCAGGCAATATTTTGTTTTATTTATATATATACCTATGTAATATTATACTTATGTACTAACCTTTTGTAACAACCTTTTGTAATAATAAAACAAACAAAACAATAAAACAAACAAACAAATAAAACAAACAAAACATACTTACGCTCTGCTATTCATCAAAGTTTTCGACTTTATGAATAGCAGGGCGTAAGTATGTAAAAAAAAAAAATTTCAAGTGATATAAACACTCCAAAAACATCCCCATAACCTCTCTGGTTTCGAACCCACGTCTCTAGGCCTACGTCTCTAGGCCTACATCTCACTCAGTCCATCACTCTAACCACTAGACCATGACTGTTCACGCTATACTGACAGCGATTAGTGCGTACGTATTTTCGGGCAGACGAATGCTTGACAAAAAAAAAATATATATATACCCTCGATACACTTGTGTATATCGAAGTATTTAGTATGTATAATACTTTTACATAACCTAACATATTCTATCATTACGAACAAACAGTAAAGAAATTTACAAGTAAATAAATAACCTTTCATCCATGAGTTGCAAGCAAATAGTGCGTAAAAATTGTGTAATGAGATATCGGGTTACTCTAACATACTGCGCCATCCAAGAAGTCTTATCGTTGTTTACAATATAGCAACGACAACACAAAGTGTCTATAAGGTCTAAATTTGTGCATACACCCACGCTAATCTCATCTACTTACTGTAATCTGACCCCTTTTCTCTCCCGCGCCACCCACCTTTCTCAATACACCACTCTTATTTCGCCTATTATTCGTCCGTATGCCTCTCTGCGCTTCATTTATCAGTGTATATTATTCACATGGGCTGCCTTACTCATGAATTTGAACAGGTGAAACCATAAAGGTGCTTTTAAAGGCGAGATATAGAGCGTTGCTTCTCATCAATCGCACGTTCTTGCCTCCACCCTCTCTCTCTCTCCTCCCGCCTGACTCACTCACACACACTCGCTCGCTCGGGGATGTCGTGCCTATCAGCCCATTTTTTTCAACTTGCAGCCACCGTAACTCCACACCCACATTTTTTTAGGGTGGATATATATATATTGGCGGATGTGGCTGCTTATTTCCAAGACATTGAGGTACTTTTTTTTAAATTCTGTGAGATCGAATATTTTGGCAGAAATGCACAAATAACTACCCTAGCTCCTACTGCTATTTAGCGCTTATCAGGTTAATACTAAATATTATAAATATAAATGGAGATAGGACATACTCCTGAGGAACACTATAGTTGATAGATTTAGGAAGTGAACGATGGCCGTCCACAACCGCAGCTATGGAATGATCAGAAAGTAGATTGGAGATAAAGGCATAGATGGAGGATAGAAACCGAAGGATGGTAATTTAGAAACTAGGGATGTGTGTAAGGCCCTATAGCCGACTATTAAATTGTATTATGTACATTACACTAACACACACCACTCTCACTCTCACTCTCTCACACCTTTCATTTGTAGCCTCAAACCCTTTACAAAACATCTTCAAACAAAGGATAGTCAGGTTGTACTTTTACCAACGAAAATGTTTGCCGTGTGTGTGTGGGGGAGAAGAGAGAGAGAGAGAGAGAGAGAGAGAGAGAGAGAGAGAGAGAGAGAGAGAGAGAGAGAAAGAGAGAGAGAGAGAGAGAGAGAGAGAATATTTGTGTTCTAAAATGTTTGTGTTTGCAATTTTGCACAGTGGAACAAATATGCATGCGTGTGATTCTGTGTTTGTCTGCTTTTGTTACAAAGTACATAGGAATACAAATGAAAACGAGCAATGACACTGATATTATTGATCCTTACGAGGCTGCTTTTATAATGACCCTTACGAAGTGTTTGTGTTTGCCCCTATACAAAGCGTATGTGTCTTATGATATGTGTGTATTTGTGTGTACGCTTGGCTTGTTTGCTTCACCCTTTGAATATCATGACGCGTTTTAGCAATTTCATCTGGCTATTATTTGACGATTTCATACAGCTTTGGAAGGATCTGTGGGCATTAAAAGGTTTAATACTATTCAATTAATCCTCTGACTTCCATATACCCATCCTAATCTGAACATTATCGTCTAATAATTGCCAGAAAACAAATGCGTCATCAGTTCCTGAGAGGGTTAACCCCTTTTGTACCGCGACGTCTTTTCAAGTGTATTCTTGCTATATTTAGACGATTTTGTGCAGTTTAAGAAGGATCTGAGGTAGTTCGAAGCCATTTAATTGTAGGAGGCCCTTATTAAGCTGAATAAAATCGTCTAATACTAGCCAGAATAAGTTAAAAGGGTAGCACCGGTACAGAAGGGGTTAAGCACGGTGTAAAATAATGATGGTGATGATGATGGTGTTGGTGATAGCTATGATGGTGGTGGTGGTGGTTTAGATGGGGTAATGTTGGTGATAGCCATGATGATGGTGGTGGTGGTGGTGTAGATAATGTAATGTTGGTGATAGCTATGATGGTGGTGGTGGTGGTGGTGTAGATGGGGTAATGTTGGTGATAGCTATGATGATGGTGGTGGTGGTGGTGTAGACGGAGTAATGTTGGTGATAGCTATGATGATGGTGGTGGTGGTGGTGTAGATGAAGTAATGTTGGTGATAGCTATGACGATGGTGGTGGTGGTGTAGATGAAGTAATGTTGGTGATAGCTATGACGATGGTGGTGGTGGTGTAGATAATTAATGTTGGTTTAGCTATGACGATGGTGGTGGTGGTGTAGATGAAGTAATGTTGGTGATAGCTATGACGATGGTGGTGGTGGTGTAGATGAAGTAATGTTGGTGATAGCTATGATGGTGGTGGTGGTGGTGGTGTATGAAAAGTATTAGCTGTGATGGTGGTGGTGGTGGTGTAGATGAAGTACAGTCATACAGACTGTAGAAAATACAGAAGTACTAGATAGACCGAAATATAGCCAAGACATAGCTACTGTTCACAGAAACTGGGGAACTATTGGGGCCTCAGGGCCCATACTAATATCACAACCCACACCTTCCCATGAAAATGCCCGCATTGCCTCCTGCACATTGTAATGCTAATGTAAAATGCTAGAAACTGTCATACGAGACAGACTCGTAAATCACTTAGAGGAAAATAACATACTTAAAGATACTCAACACGGCTTTCGTAAAAAACGTTCCTGTTTACAAACCTTAGACTTCTTCCACGATATCCTCAACCTCTACGATGAGAGTAAAGCTGTAGATATTATATACCTTGATTTTCAAAAGGCCTTTGACAAAGTTCCCCACAAACGTTTACTGCTAAAACTAAAAGCGCATGGAATACAAGACGGTGTGTTGAAATGGATAGAAAATTGGCTCAGCGACAGAAAGCAAAGAGTAGTCATAAACGTAAGGCATCAAAATGGACCAATGTAAGTAGCGGGGTACCCAGGGATCGGTACTAGGACCAATTCTCTTTCTAATTTACATCAACGACATAGATGAGGTCTCACCTGTACAATCTCAAATTTGCTGACGATACAAAAATTGCAAATAGCGTACTCTCGCACAAGAACAAGTTGACGATATGCAACACAATCTAGTAAATTGTCATGTTGGGCCCAAATTTGGCAAATGAGTTTCAATGCGGATAAATGTAAAGTACTACATATCGGATACCTAAATGAGAAAGCAAACTATTCGATGAATGGCACTCAGCTTAAGAATGTAAACAGAGAAACCGATCTGGGAGTAACAATATCGCGTAACCTAAAACTGAGTCAAGAATGTTCAGATGTTGTTAAGAAGGCAAATCAAATAATTAGTTTTATAGGCAGGTCATTTGAGCATAAATCCAAAGAAGTTATCCTAACCCTTTACAATTCCTAGTCCGCCCTCTTCTGGAATACTGCGTTCAATCCTGGTGCCCTTATTACCAAAAAGATATAAACAAGCTAGAACGAGTTCAACGTAGAGTTACCAAAATGAACCTAGCCTAAAGAACAAACCATACGAGGAGCGTCTTAGAGAATTAAATCTATTTCCTTTAACCAAGCGCAGATTAAGAGGCGACTTAATTCAAGTGTTCAAAATCATCAAAGGCATCGACAATATGAACTGTAGTAAGTACTCACTATCGACCAATCTAATTACACGCGGGGAAACGGTTGCAAAATTATTGGTAAATCTTTTAACTCGCACGAATCTAAGAATTTCTTCTTCAATCGAGTTGTCAACTTGTGGAATGGGCTTCCCCGAAACGTTATAGACTGCATCACCGTTGATTCATTTAAACTACGCCTAGACAAATATCTCGCATCAAACCCGCGACTGACTGCGTTTGTAAATGAATAACTTTATTTTATCCCCCCCTCAGTTACTAACCCATCTGTCCCCTACTAACTTCCTAATCCTGCCACGGACATTAGTTCCAGGGCAGTAATTCCCTTTCCAATGTTCCCTTACCCACTCTAAACCACTGTTTGGACACTTGATCCTCAGTGTTTTGGAGGACAAGCAACCTAGAAGGGTCACTGGATCTGTTGTTGCTTGATTTCCTTTGTACTCCTTTGTACATCAACACACATCGCCTGCCGAACAACAACCTTTCGCACCCTACAAATCCACAAACCCAGCCGCACATCTTCCCACACCTCCCCAGACCCAGAAAACACCCACATTAATCCCATCTACGGCCATTGACCACCCTACTGCTGTTGATCAAATACATTTGCAGGATGAACGTGGGTGGTGGGCTGACCCTTTGTCAGAGTGAGGGTTGGTGTCCTCTACTTCCCATAGCCCCTTCTATCTTTTTCTCCTTCTGCATCTCTAATTTTTTCAAATGGCGTAGGGATGCGGCGACCCCAACGCCCGCCACTTTCTGGTGCAGGTAGCCTCCTCTGTGGTGGGGGGGTGAGAAATTTCCACCGCTTTTCCGGTGAGACGTAGAAGTCGGCTAAAGGGATCGGGGGCGGGGGGCCTGGTATCCTTCTCCCCTTAAATAAATACCAAAAAAATCGAGACAGAGATAGCCGCGAGGGAACGCGTTCGTGGTCCCGGACCCTAAGAATAGGAGCTTTGAATGTGCGTGGATGTAGTACGAATGAGAAGCGAGAGGATATTGGAAGGTTATTTGAAAGAAGGATGTATGATGTCCTTCACTGAATGAAACAAAGATGAAAGGAGAGGGAGAAGTGGATTTTGGAAACGTGATAGGTAGAAATCGGGAGTAGACGAGGATTCAGGGGGACAGAAGGAGTGGCTATTATTGTGAAGGAGGAGTTGAGAGAGTTTATAAAAGAGTGGAAAGAGGTGTCATCAAGGCTAATGTGGGTGAGAATGCGGTTTAAGGGTGAAAGGTGGGTTTTTGTAAGTGCGTATGGACCAGGAAGTGAAAGAGAGTTAGACGAGGTAGAGGGTTTCTGGGAGGATTGAGAGATTGTCTACAAGGGTTTGATGAAAATGAAAATGTTATAGTTTTAGGGGACCTAAATGCTAGGGTAGGAAATGAGCCTGTTGAGGGAGTCATCGGTAGTTTTGGTGTGGATGGTGTAAACGAGAGTGGAGAAAGACTGAAAAATGTATGTGAAGAGTGTAGATTGAGTGTAGGTAATACGTTCTTCAAAAAAAGGCGTATACACAAGCACACCTGGCATAGACTTGTGAGGGGAGAGATTGTAGAGAGGGCATTGATGGATTATGTGCTGGTGACAAGGGAAAGATTGTGTAGACTGCTGGATGTGAATGTGATGAGAGGTGAGGCGGAGGGTATGTCAGATCATTACCTGGTGGAGGGAAAGCTAAGAGTTAAGAGTTACAGGAGAATAAGAGACAAGCGTGAAGTAAGAGAGGTAATAAAAGTTAGTGAGTTAGAGAAGAGTGAAAAAGAGAGGAGTACAAGGAAAGACTAAATGAAAAGTGGATGGAAGTGAGAGATGGAAGAGAGAGAAGTAGAGGTTGAATGGCAACAGTTTAAGGAAGGAGTGAAAGCAAGTGCAGAGGTAGTATGCGGCAAAAGGAAAGTAGGAGGCAGAGGTATCAGGAAGGGAAGCGAGTGGTGGAATGATACGGTGAGAAAGGCAGTTGAGGAGAAGAGACAGTGTTTTGAGAGGGTTTTACAGGATGGTAGTGTTGAGGTATGGGAGAGGTACAAGGAGAAAAGGAGAGAGGCAAAACGGAAAATTAGAGAAGCGAAAAAAGATGCAAACGAAAGGAGGGCCAAAGGCTGAGTGAGAATTTTGAAGAACGAAAGAAGATGTTCTGGAAGGAGGTAAATAAAGTAAGGAAAGGAGGACAAAAGAGGGAAGAGTCAATGAAAGATGAAAATGGAGAATTACTAGTGGAACCAGTTGAAGTGAGGAAAAGATATGCCGAGTATTTTGAATCTTTGTTAAATACAAGAGATGGAAGAGAAAGAGTGATTGAAGCAGAGGTGGATGGAGATAGGTTACCCAGGCCACCCAGGTGGCAGGGAATGAATGAAAGGATTGAGGAAAATGAGGTGAAAGAAGCAGTGACACAATGAGAGCGGGAAAAGCAGAAGGTTTGGATGGTATTGCTGTGAAGTGTGTAAAGAAGGGTGGAGATGTGATAATAGATTGGTTGGTGAGACTTTTCAATGTGTGCTTTGCTGTGTCAATGGTACCAATAGACTGGAAGAGTGCATGTATTGTGCCGTTGTACAAGGGGAAGGGATATCGGCAGGAGTGTTCAAGTTATAGAGGTATTAGTTTATTGTCAGTGGTTGGAAAGCTGTATGGCAGGGTGTTGATAGAGAGGATAATAAAGTGTACGGAAGTTGCAATAGGAGAAGAACAGTGCGGTTTTAGGAGGGGAAGAGGGTGCGTGGATCAGATGTTTGCAGTAAGACAGTTGTGCGAGAAGTATTTAGAGAAGCATAAGGAGATATTTTGGGCTTTTATGGACTTGGAAAAAGCGTATGATCGTGTGGACCATGAAGCAATGTGGAAGGTGTTAAGGATTTATGAAATAGGAGGAAATTTGTTAGAAGCAGTTAAGAGTTTTTATGAAGGGAGCAGAGCATGTGTGAGAGTAGGAAATGGTGAGTTGAGTGAATGGTTTGAGGTAAAGGTAGGTTTGCGACAGGGTTGTGTAATGTCACCATGGCTGTTTAATATGTTTATGGATGGTGTGGTGAGGGAGGTGAAAAGGAGAACTATGGGAAGAGGATTGGGTTTAGTAGGAAAGAATGGTAGAGATTGGGAGTTGAATCAGTTGCTGTTCGCTGATGACACAGCATTGGTGGCGGATTCTGATGAGAAACTGCAGCGGGTAGTCAAAGAGTTTGGTGTGGTTTGTGGAAGGAGGAAACTGAAGGTGAACGTCAATAAAAGTAAAGTAATGGTGTGTAATAGGGAGAGCATAGGGTGAATCTAGATGTGAGGCTGGATGGGGAAATATTGGAACAAGTAGAGTGTTTTAAATATCTAGGAGGAACGATAATCAGGAGTGGAGGTAAAACAGAGAGTGTGTGAAGGAAGGAAGGTTTTCGGAGCAATGGGAAGTATGTGGAAGACGAGAAATCTCGGAGTGAAAGTAAAAAGTGCACTGTATCAAGGAATTGTTGTGCCAACAGTGATGTATGGGGCTGAGACATGGGCTCTGAAGAAAAAGGAAAAGAGGGCTGGATGTGATGGAGATGAGCTGCTTGAGGAGTATGTGTGGAGTTACTCGTAGAGACAAATTGAGGAATGAAGAGATACGTAGGAGAGTGGGGCAGCAGGAACATTTGTCAGCCAGAGTGGACAGAAGGGTGCTGAGCTGGTATGGTCATGTTGAACGAATGGGAGATGAAAGGCTTACAAAGAGAATATGTGAGTCAGGTACAAGGGGAGATAGAAGGGCAGGAAGACCCCCATTGAGATGGAGAGACTGTGTAAGAAAGGCTTGGATGATAGAGGAAAGCTATAGATCAGGCAGGGGAAATGGTGGTGGACAGGAGTGAATGGAGAATGCTTGTGAATAGTTGAGTGAACACGTGGTCATTTGGAGTAAGGGGTCGGGCGCAGGTTCGACTAGATAATAGTCCATCAGGCGCCTGGCCCGGGGAGACGATTAACCCTTTGGCGCACCTATAGTTTCCAATCAAAGTTTTTCCCACTCCCAAAGTATATCTCAGCTCACTCAGAGACAGTTTTGTGACCGATAATTTGTTTCTGTGACGTTTTTATCCACCAAAAAATCCTTGTATTTGGATTAATGAGGTACCATCGGCTTCGTTATTGATTGAACTTGAATATAAGCAAATAAAAACATAGACTAAATACAAAACAACCACATTGGGGCACTCCGAAATAAGAATTGTAAACACAAAAGTAAATACCTTATCTCCAACTCGCGCTAGCTCAAAATTTTGCCCGCAACATTTTTGATTTGCATACATATATGGAAGCGGAATTTAATGAGGATTCCACTGATAACTTCATAATTACTATAAACCAAATAGTTACTGAGATACACGAATAAACGTGAAAGTATCGAAACACAGACTGAGCTGTACTCTGCTCACTTCCCAGCCAGCCGTGAGTAAACGGTTAAACTGAGGGAGTTGCCAATTGTACCCAATGAACTAGACGTAATACTTAATACCTTTGCCAAATATGACGCGCGTCAGACGAAAACTTTATTTTTGGCGAATATTTTTATGTTTAATGACTCTTAACGAGTCATCATGCGCCTAGGAAAAAAATACCTATGATACTCCTGAACGAGTCATCGTGCGCCAAAAGGGTTAATATGAATGGTGTGCCTGAAGTGTGGTGGGGGAGGCTTTTGGCTCCACTGCATGTCTACCTGCCGAGATCGGAACCTCTCCGGGTGGTCAGGGGCCGGGGGAGTGCTGGAGCAACCTTGGTAACCCTGGTCTCTGGGTTCTTCTCCTGGGTGACCTGGATGTGTGAGAGTTTGTGTTTTTTATCTGTGTTTATTCGTTGTTTTATGTGGTTTTTTTTGTTTTCCCCTGTTCTTGCTCTGTCTTGAGTCGGCTACCCCCAAAATGGGGATTGGGCCTGAGCATATAGATAGATAAATAGATAGGATGAACGTAGGATGCAACAAGCCCCCATATCAGGCTCCCCTTCCACATCGCCTCCCCCCTCACCACTGCCCACCTACAACCGACCCCGTAACTCCACCTCCCTGCAGGCCTCACCCTCCCATACACCAAGCCCACTATCACCCACAACCACACTTAGCTCACCACATAACCCCTCGCAGCCCCAGCCACACCTACTGGGGTTGTCCACACCAGTGTGCAGATATTATCTGGAAAGAAGGTGCTACTTTGGTCAAAAGGGCGAATATAATGGGAATTCATGTAGATTTGCTCATCTCAAAATTTGCAACAACATAACCAGTCATGGAAAATGTAGATTTGGTGAAACCTGCAAATACCACCACCCATCCCTTTGCAAGACATCACTTGAGAACAAGACCTGCTACAATATGAAATGCCCAGCTTTTCATATTCAAGGAACTTGGAGATATTATGCTAGACATAACACGAATGGTAGCCCAAAAAACTCTCTAGCTATGCGAGGACGAGACAGAGGAAAAAGGCAAGGAGGGAAAGGGCAGTTGAAGATGAAGAGACTGAGGGAGATGGAAGAGCAGATGGAAGAGCACATAGAACACCTCGAGCACCTCCTGGCCTCCCAAGAGTGGCCAATACATCCCGAAGACTATTAGGTACACATAGTACTCCAAACAATCCCTCCCCAATCTTGTTTGCAAATATCCAAGGCCTAAAAAATAGAACCATGAACAAAGTACCATTTATTAGGGGCCTGCTAGAAGAAGGAAACGCTATATTTGAGGCTCTCACAGAAACTCACATTAAAGATCAGGAAGATAGTGAGGTATGGATTCCTGGTTACAACCTACATAGGGCGGACAGAACGCATAGATCACATGGAGGTGTAGCCTTGTACATACATGACTCACTGATATGTACTGAATTCCTAAATAACAGTAACGAAGTGGTAGAAATACTTGGAGTTAAAATAGAATCCCTAAATTTAGCAGTTATTGTTACATACAGGCCTCCAGACTCATCCCGAGAAGAATTCAAAACCCAGCTCAACAAAATAAAATCAGAAGTGGAAACCCTGGGGAACCCAACACCAAATATTATATGGCTAGGAGACTTTGACCTACCAAACATTAAATGGAGACAACTAGAAAACCAGTTAGTGGCAAATAACACCGGAGAAGCAAATACTAATACGAGAGAGCTTTTTGAACTTTGTGATTTTTTTAGTCTTACCCAACATATTGCTGAACCCACACGGGAAAACAATATCTTAGACCTGGTCTTCACTAACAACGACTCTCTAGTACACAGCATTAACATATCGGACACAACATACTCAGATCATAAATTAATTGAGATCAAAACAACCTTAGAAAGTGTACAGACAACCTCAGAATCGAGAACAAAAACCGGCCCCTTCAGTAAATTTAACTTCAATAACAAAAACATTAGGTGGGAAGAGGTAAATCAAGAAATGGAGGGAAATGGACTGGGAAGATTTAATGGATAACCTGACACCAGCAGAATGTCTAGTCTTAATAACAGAAACCATGACCCAAATCTGTAGCCACCATATACCTGCAAGACAAACAAAACGAAGAAGCAAACAAGATCGGGAAAGGAGGAGGCTGTACAGAAGAAGAAAATTACTCACACAAAGAACGCACACATCAAAATCTACAGGATAGGCAAAAGGTCGAAATATTGTGGAAATTGAACAAAGGCTAAGAATATCATATGAACTACAACATATGGAAGAGGAGAGGAAAGCTATTGCAGGTATAAAGGAAAATTCCAAATACTTCTTTTCATACGCCAAAAAAAAGGCTAAAACAACATCAAACAACAGCCCACTGAGCAAAGGGGACGGCTCTTTCACAGGGGACAAAAAGGAAATGAGCGAACTTTTAAGCAGGCAGTATGAAATGGCATTCAGTGAGCCTGATGAAACAAAAGTCATCAGAGACCAAAATATATTTTTCATGGAAACCTCCCCCACGGAAACCCCTCAGATGCTGGATATTGATTTCGGTCCAAAAGACATAGAAGAGGCCATTTCCAACATGCCATCCCACTCGGCACCAGGCCCGGACTCATGGAATTCGATCCTAATGAAGAAATGTAAGGAAAACCTCTTAAAACCCCTGGCTATAATGTGGAGAAGGAGTCTAGATACTGGTGACATACCAGATAGCTTGAAAAACGCAATAATTGTCCCACTGCATAAAGGAGGGAGTAAAGCACTACCAAAAAACTACCGCCCGGTAGGTCTAACCTCTCACATCATTAAAGTTTTCGAGCGAGTCCTGCGAAGCAAAATTTCAACATTCATGGAGACAAATGAACTACACAACACCAGTCAACATGGGTTCAGAGCGGGAAGATCATGTCTCTCACAACTTTTGGAACACTATGACAAAATTCTTAAAGCGCTAGAAGAAAAGAAAAACGTGGATGTCATTTACAACCGATTTTGCTAAGGCATTTGATAAATGTGACCATGGTATAATAGCCCACAAACTGAAAGCAAAAGGTATAACTGGGAAAATCGGACGGTGGATATACAATTTCCTCGTAAACCGAAAACAATCCGTAGCAGTAAACCAAGTCACATCTGAGCCTTCGGATGTCAAAGCTCAGTGCCCCAAGGAACAGTGCTAGCGCCCCTTCTGTTCCTCATACTAATTTGCGACATAGATACCAACACCAGACACAGTACGGTGTCGTCTTTTGCTGATGACACAAAATTAAGCAAGATAGTAAACACACAAGAGGACACGGGCCGACTGCAGGAAGACATGAATGTAGTGTTCCAGTGGACCAGGGAAAACAACATGCAATTCAATGAGGAAAAATTCCAATTAATACGGTACGGAGATAATAATGTGTGTTAAAGAAATTACAAATTACTTAACAGAATCTAACCACATAATAGAACGGAAAGACAGTGTGAAAGACCTTGAGGTATTAATGTCTGAAAATATGGGTTTCAAAGTACATAACCAGGTCAAATTGGCGGCTGCGAAACGTCTAAAGGGTTGGATTCTGCGTACTTTTAAAACACGCGGTGAATTGTCCTATGATAACGCTCTTCAAATCTCTAGTGCTACCGCGGCTTGAATACGGTAGCGTATTAACATCCCCATACAAAGCAGGTGAAATAAATGACGTAGAGAGTGTACAAAGAAATTTCACTTCGCATATAAGTTCGATAAAACATCTACACTATTGGGAGCGTTTAAGAGCACTGAATCTGTACTCACTGGAACGTAGAAGAGAACGTTACCTAATAATATACACGTGGAAAATCGCAGAGGGTTTAGTACCAAACCTACATACTCCGATAGACATTAAATTCAGTGATAGGAGAGGCTGGGAATGCGAAATCCCCCGGATGAATAACAGGGGTGCTATGGGCTCTCTGCGAGATGGCTGGTTATCACACAGAGGCCCACGTCTTTTCAACAAACTCCCACGGCGAGTAAGAGACATGAGGGACATCTCGTTAGACAACTTCAAGAGAGCCCTAGATGTCGAACTGCAAAATGTGCGTGACGAGCCCATCCTCGGAAGGGAGCGAGCTGTCGCTTCAAACAGTCTACTGCACCAAATCACCACCCATAACGAGGGGCGTCGCGCTCCTTGGTGCCGCTAGAAGAGTGGCGAACACATCAAAAGGTATCAAAAGGTAAGGTAAGGTGGTGGTGGTGGTGTAGATGAAGTAATGGTGGTGATAGCTGTGATGGTGGTGGTGATCGTGTAGATGAAGTGATGTTGGTGATAGCTATGATGATGGTGGTGGTAGTGGTGGTGGTGGTGGTGTAGATGAAGTAATGGTGGTGATAGCTGTGATGGTGGTGGTGGTGGTGTAGATGAAGTAATGGTGGTGATAGCTGTGATGGTGGTGGTGGTGGTGTAGATGAAGTGATGTTGGTGATAGCAATGATGGTGGTGGTGGTGTAGATGAAGTGATGTTGGTGATAGCTATGATGATGGGGGTGGTAGTGGTGGTGGTGATGGTGGTGCGGATGGTGAAGGTGAAGTAATGATGGTGTAGGTTTAGTAATGGATATGCTAGTAATGACAATGATAGTGATGGTTTGTGGGTCCCATAATTGTAAATGTACTGTATGTTTGTTTACATTGGGATACCGTACATGGGAGCGGGTATTACATTTGGTGGCCTTTTACTGGGATTATTGTGTTAGAGAGAGAGAGAGAGAGAGAGATCTGTTCAATCCCATAATTGTGAACACGTACACAAACTTCCTCTCACACAAACACACACACACACTCTCTCCCTCAGCACTCAGACAAGGTAAAACACTCACCCACCCCTTATTCAAGGTTTAAGGGGGGAGTGACGTATATATTTGATTATAAATGTATCTATCTTTTCAATATATATGGTTTTACTGTCCTTGCTAGACCTACGCCAAACTTTAAAAAAAAAACCCAAGACCCCTCTTCAAGATAAATTTGTACATGTTTCGATAGAAAAATCCGAGCTATCGCTCGCCAGGAAAAAATCGACACCTAAATTGCATGAAAGGTCTTAATATTGGCAAAACAAAAATAAAGTGAAAGATCTTAAAGTCGCTAAACTATTGGGACAGATATCTTAAAATATCAGAACTAATTGGGATAAACATGAGGGAGAAGGTAGGTGGTCCAGAAAAAACATCCAACCCCCCTATAAGTACCCAGTTTCATTTCTCATATCTGGAGGTAAAACACAGTTGGAATATGTTTTTGGAGAACTGGAATGTGTGTGATGGTGTGGGCTAATTTTATGCAGTTTTTCTTATATTTTCGAGATGGGCCGTGTTATTTTTGGTCTATTAATTAATTTCCTCCTTTATTTCGTATTTTCTCGCAAGACCTCCATCAAGCTTAGAAGAAAAAAAAACTTCAAGATAAATTTGTACATTTTTCGGTAGTTCCTCATAACATTTCAGGCTCGCTATAGCTCACCAGGGAAAAATCGACACCTAAATAGCACGAAAGGTCTTAACAAATGTACAATTAAGTGGGGCGAAAGGTGTTAAAATCGCCAAGCTAATGGGCCGAACATCTTATATTCTCAAAACAAATGGGGCTTAACACGAGGGAGAAACGGGACAAAACAAAAAACAACCCATCTCCCCTTAACGCATAATAATGGGAATAGTTTTTGTCTCCTTGAGGGTTTCTTCTTGGACTTTGAAGAGCAATAGTCAACTGGCGGGCATTTTTGAGTCTGGGAAGAAGATAATGAGTTTCCTTTTTGGCCACTCCGCTCCTGAGATTGCCGAGATTGGCCACTATTGTCGCTAAAAGAACAGGTATTTTATGTATTAAATCTTCAGTAATTCGATAACGATAGTGCATTATTCATGAGGTGCAATGGCTCTTTACAAATTCCCTGCGACGTGGGTATGTTGATATATATAAGTTTATATATTGATCAATCCATATATTACTATATATATATAGTATTATATATAATATATATATATATATACTGGTAATACATATACAGTACGTTTTAATCGCCTATCAGCGGAGGCTCGATCCACCACGCCAGTGAGGAACAATGTCGCATGCTCATAACTAAATAACTCTACCACGGCGTGATAAGTGATACTTAACCATTTCCTATAATGGAGAAGGAAAATCCTACTTGAAGAATGTATTTAAATTCTTACACATGTCGTAGGATCCATATTCCAGGATACCAAATAGGATTATCTTTATATAAATAGGAAAATGTTAGCTAACAAAAATAAAATATAATAAAATATATAAATATAACCTGTACAACTTTGCCCTAACCACTACCTAGGCTCTCCTTCTTCTGATCCTTCTTGTATGTCTGCGGTGTTTTATAGAGCTTCCTCCGCCCCTCCATTTGCTCATGTCCCTTCTCCCTACCCACAAGCTCAATCACCCCTTCTTTTACATAAGTTTCTACATAGATTTTCGTCCTTCCCCATCTGTAACATTATGTACTGTACCCCTCTCCCCACCCTCTAGATATCGTTATGTAAGAGAGAGAGAGAGAGAGAGATTACTTTCTTCCATATTGATGCCACTGGTGTCTTTGGCCTCTCTCTCTCTCTCCACTCATATACGTCCATACCACACAGAGAAACGTTCGACAATTTATTATTTAGATATATATATTAGTATCCTATATACATACGCGATATATACATAATATATATATATATTATATAATCTAGTATATATAATATAATATATATACAATCTATAATATCATAATATATATTATTATATAATATATATATACATATATATAAATATATATATATATAATATATAACATTATCATACCGGGTACTTCCGCAGAGTTGAAAGAGTGACAGGGCCAACAATCAAGGGACGTCGAGCTTAAAATGCCTGGACCACACGGAGTTTGAAGCAATTTAATTAATAGGAAGAGGGGGAAAGGACTGATATCTGGGGCGAGGACTTTCAGAGCTCAACAGTTGAATAGAAGAAAGTCTGAGAATATATATATATATATATATATATATATATATATATATATATATATACAGTATATACTGCATTTTTTATGCTGTATATAAAGATATATAAATAAATATTAATGATACTACTACTACTGTACTACTACATCTACAACTACTACTACTACTACTACTACTACTACTACTACTACTACTACTACTACTACATCTACTACTACTACTTCTTTTATTTTTAATATTGTACATCATATGTGACCCTCCCCCCCCCCCCCCCCCCCCAAAAACATCAGATATTACTTTATTTCCTTCTAGTTCTACTATACTACTACTCTATACCATGCAACTTCAATCCAGTCGCCTCATTATGCAACATTCTGCTACCGCTGCCTCGTAGTTCACATCTGCCACCGTCGCTGGTAGTGGTGCAGACAGTCTTGTTCCCCGCAGCCATAGAAGTGCTGATCTGGGCAACAAGAAAGATAAGCGACACCTCATCCAGCCTACAACTTGGCTCCTGAGCTGTTGATTTTTCTCTGCGATAATCTCTGCCTAGTCTTGAATAGAGAAGTACTGGGCCCTGCGGTCCCATCCTCCCCAAGGATGTTGGTGAAGATTAGTGGTGGTGAAAGCTGCATTGTTCGAGAGCTTTAGGATCCCTTTTCCCCACCCATATGCCCTGGACTATCTTTTGTTCGTCTCTCTTGTGTGCAGCCTCCAGTAGACAGCTCGATATAGCTAAGGGCATGCAGTGAATATTATATTCGAAGATCCGCTTTTCT